>JARJHM010000576.1:0-209248 GCA_033356055.1 Carex pumila
ACCATTACAGGCATAGCACAGGTGCATATAAGTTTGTATAGTTTAGAGTTCCTTGTCGTTTAAAGACAAACTTGCACAAGGCAACCACCTGTATTAATGAAAATTGGTTGAGCTCTTCTTCTATGGTGCTTACAAATATCCAAAAATGAAGCATTTTTAATGGAAGGGAATTATTATCTTATGTAGGCATGATTATCCAATGCTGGTTGCACAGTGGCAGGATGGGTGACTAGAAGAGACATCGCCAATGCATTTACTTTTGAGGAATTCAATAAGATACCTTTTGTTATTCTCGATCAAATATTTAGAAAAGTGCTTCCACTGCTCTTAAGGGTTATCAGAGTGTTGTTGGTATGTAGTAGTTGCGCTTCCATTTTGCGAGCTTATTCACTTCACATTGGTACTGTTTTTTTTTTGCCTTTCTTTCTCTCTTTCGTATGCTGGCTTTAATTAGTGTATTTTTGTTATGATGTTTATACTCTGCCCAATGATGTAAAAACTAAAATGAAGAATAACTAAGATGGTTGTTCCATGTGTGCTCTATCTGTGCTTGGGAGTAAATGGAGTTCCCTTTTGAGAGGCAAGTAATACAGTCTACTTACAGCATAAATTGCCCTAAAACTGGCCTTGATTCGTGAACCTAAACCCTAAATCCTAAACCCTTATTTGGTCCGTTAAATCTAAAATGAATGGACCGTATATACAAGAGCGGAACTAGAAAATTTAGATTAAGAGGGGACTGAAACTAAAAATGAATAGTGTGTGGCAGTTGGGATTCAAACCCAAGTCTCCATGACCACAGTGGAATTCTAACCACTGAGCACCCCATGGGTTGGCAGTATATCTGCCCCTGCAGGTATACACTTTGCTGCTTATAGATGGTTACTTTGGAGTTCTTCAGAAACTGATGGTAAGGTTAGAATTTTGAAATATTAAGATGGTAACAAAAAAAATTTCGGTTTCGAATCTGGGACCTGTGATCCTAACTGTAGGATCTAAGTTGGATGGTGACTCTAAAACCCTCTGCTATTCATGCTATTTTGGAATTAACATGAGCAGAGAGAAATCCACATGCTGCTTTTCTAACCACAAGATTATTTATTGTTTGGTACCCAAAAGAGAAACCTACTAGCTCCTTTGCTGGATGGAGTGGCCTCTGGACAGCCATCTCCGGTTTGTATTAAGCTTGGCTATTATTGTCTTGTAATGAGGCTGAGGGCACTATTACATTTTATATTTCCATTTAATCATTGTGGTCATGTTTGGTTGTGGAGTAAAGTTAAACCGGATGAAATTTCTTACTCCAAGCTAAACCGGAGTAAGTTAATCATGTTTGGTGGAGTAAGCTAAACCATCTCTCTAGGTGGTGTAAGTTACTCCGGTTTAGCTCAAATCTTACTCCATCTTAAACCGTCTAAGTTACTCCTCGTTTGGCTCCTTAAGCGTGGAGGAAGGGATTTACTCCACCTCTAACTCAACAACCAAACATGGCCTGTGTTTTTTACAGGTTTGCAACTAGTGTTGGTATAGAAATTGATGGTACTAGTTGGTCCTAATGTTTGTTTCATGTTTTTGGTTTCTTCCTGGTTTGTTTTATTCTTAGTTTTTTAACTAGTGTATTTCTTATTATGAGATTAATTACAATTGCTTTTATAATTTCCTCTTTTCTCAATTTGAGCTCTTAAGTATGCAATTGGCAGCAGTAGAAAAAATCATCTTACCTTTTTGTGTCCGACATTTTTAGTGTTAGATTTTATGTTTGGTGTATATCTGGCTGTTTTCTTCATAAAAAAAAAAGGAAATGAGAAATTATACTATACTAGTACAGTATCATGTCAGTCAGATCCGTGACTCGGTATTTAATGGTTGTGTGTTGTTAACATGCCTCTTTATTAATACTTACGTGTTCATTTTGTGCAAGTACTACCAGATCCTCTTTACATAAGTTTGTTGTTGTTTTTTTTTATTTTGCGCATAGAATGGAGGAAATCTGGCCATGCTGGCAGACAGGTTTCTACAAGAGGTGGCGTTCAAACTATGGAGGGCACCCAAATATGGCGCTTAACTATTGACCTAAATGAGAGATTTGGTTTTACATATTTCATGTAACAGACTGTGTCAAGAGTATGTAGTTGCATAAATTCATTCCAAAATTTAAAAATTACATAAGAACAATCATACAAATGCAACATTAAATTTCTGGAGTTTAACAACCATCACCATATATTTGCATTTCGGTACGAACTGGTACATACCAAATTTTTTCTCAATTACCAAAGCTCAATCATACAATAGTTAGGTGAAAATTACATAAAGTTTTACCTATATATTGTTGGTCTCATTCTATCATACAAGTTAATTTGAGAGCAACATTGACTTAATTTCATAATAAGTTGCTATTGCACAACATTTAAGTCAAATACAGATTGTATAATGAATATGTGGTTTTAGCGAAATGATATTCATACAAGTACTCACTAAAGTTTATAGTTTTTTTTTTTTGAGGAAACTTGGTTCAATCACAACAGCCAGCATAATTCTCAACAACATAATAACATTCTTACAACTTGATTAATTTCAATCACAACAGCCAACAGAAAAAAAAAAACAAAAGGAAAATAAAATTAAAATCTTCTAACCACCAGTACCAACACTTCTAACTTGCCGGTACCAATACTATTTTTTAGCAAAATTGGTATAGACTGAAAATAAACATACTGCACAGTTTGCCCTTTTTGCTTCATTGGATCCATATTGTATGAAAAGGAAACAAAATGAAATAAAGATGTTACAGTATTTACCTGCTACAGCCAGAAAAGAACAAGGCACACAGCCAGCCAAGCACAGAGAAACAACAACAAGGTTGGTACCAACACAGGTACCAGCATCAAGTCATAAGAAAAGAAAAGATGAAAAAGGGCAGCACAACCAGCACAAAAAGCAACAAAAGGCTAGTACTAGTAAAGCTAGCACCACAGGCAAGACAACAACCCAACATACCAGCACAAGGCTAGTACTAGAAACAAAAGAACAAAGACGACTTTTAAATATCAAGCTAATATATTATCCATAAATCTCAAGCCATTGAAAAAATTAAGGGGATTTGAATTGAAATAATGTCACCTACCTTTCTTTTTGTAATACTATTTTTACCTCTCTTAACCTTATTGTTTACTGAAAAAAACAATTATAAGAGACTCAAGCAGCAAAGCCAGAACAACGAAGAAGCTCAAGGAGCTAGGGTTGACGATAGATGAAATCAATGAACATTTGTACCTTCTCTAGTCATGATCGAAGCCAAATCGGTGCTAGCAACTCTTCCCATCGAGTTTCTTGCACATCCACTTCTTTCTCCTCTGCTCTCGCTCTCGCTCGAGTTTTCCGGGCATAATTCTTTCTCCCGTGAAACTGAGATTGAGAAAAAACGGTCTAGGGGAGAGAAATATTAGTAGCCAATGCACGATTTGGGAAAAAAAAATTCAGTCGGACTCAATTTTTGTTTTGCCACCAATTTACGTTATTTGGGGAGAAGGATGAGAAGAAAGAAAGGAACTAGTTGGGAAGAAACTGAGCATCCGAACAAGTCTGGGATTTAGAAATGAAATTAGCATGAAACCCATCGGTTCCCATTTTGGACCCAAACATCCGAACATGCCCTTATAAATTATAAGGAATAAAAACGGACGTCTCCAGTTAGCCGTAACGGAGAGGTTTTGATTTTATTTTTTGCCATCCAACTGGAGTATTGATTATACCTGCTGCGGGCAGCCCGTGCCCTGCCCGTATCCTATGCTCGGGGTACCCTTGCCCGAGCTCGGGTACAGGTCGGGTAAACGGGTATACGGGTACGGGCAAAAAACGGACCGGTCACCCTTTTTTAGATAAAAATCCGACCATATCCGAACCGACCATACTCATACCCGAACCCGCATACCCCTGCCCCTATATCCGATCCACTTTAATTTAAAAATCAAAATTCCCCCCTTCCCTCCATCAGACACTATTAAAAAAAAAACGAAAGAAAGAAAAAACATAAAAAAAGAAAAGAAAAAAAATAAACTAGACCGAACCGCCCTGCCCCTCAAGGGTACAGCGGGCACAGGTATAGGATGGGTAGGGCACGGTTTTTGAAAAAAATACCCGGGATACCCTACCCGAGATACCCGTTTACCCGTCATACCTGTGTGCACTGGAAAGAAAGATGTAGAATTATTTGTTTCAATTCTTTCAGTATAGCTGTGTGCACTAGAAAAGCATAATGATAAATGAATTATTTGGGTTCGGTTTGGTGAGATCAAAAATTCGTGATTCGGGAATAATTCGGGTATTTCGGGAATTATTCAGAATTATTCGGATAAGAAATGTCAGTCATGCAAGGGAGCAAAAAAAACAAAAAATAATAGTTGTTTTTGGAAAAATTCGGGAAAATTCGTAAAATTTGAGAAAAGTTCATAAAATTTGTTAATTATTCGAGTTTAATTCAGCCAAAGTTCGGTCAATTGAATAATTCAACTTTCGATTCGGTATCACTCCAAAAAAGAATTATTCAAATTTAATTCGAGTATCTTGTCACTAGTAGATAGTAGAAAGAAAGCACTGAGAAAACCCATTACATATTTTTATACACAAATATGTAATAGACAATAGAGATTCTTTTGTTACCGTAATAAGAGTGTTCCTAAGTTTATTAAATTCATCAGTGAACTCAACTCTCAAATCTATTGGTTTGATTTCAAATAACAAATTTAAAAAAATCGTTAAAATCCTTGTACCTTATGAGTGATGCATTTATATATGAAAATTTTAAAATTTGAAACTAAAATTTAAATTAATTTATAAATCTTTTAATTTGAACTACTTAATTTTATAATAAATTAATTAAAATTTTAAAATTTTCATATATTGACGTAACACTTAGTAAAAGAATTTAATTTTATCATTTAAAACTAATTCAATAAATTTTAAATTTAAGTTAAAAAAAAAAATTTACAAACACTCCTAATTTTTTATCTGATCCATCTGAAAAAAAAAAAAATTGGAAAACCTCCCTGCTTACGGAAACTGACACATTGAATGAGGCTGGAGAAACATCCCAGTATCCCACCAACTTGGCGCCTTTTCCGATTCTCAACTTCATCTTTTCAATATTACCCCTATTAAAATTACTTATTACATCCAAAATTCTAGACCGGAGAGAAAAGATAATATACTATGAGAATGATTTTTTTTTTCAAACGGATAAATATTTTCATATAACAAATTTGTATAATAGATATATAAGTTTTTGGATATTAACCTTAATTAATTATATATATCTGAGATAATGCACTTGAATCTTAAAGCAGAATAAAGAATTTGATTTTTTGAAAGTACACCTAGTTAAATGATATTAAGTGTTTCTAGATCTATAAAATAGTATGATTGATATAAGGATGATGCTATCAATTTTATAAAGAATATATAAAAACAAAAATGTTTTAGAGAGAAGTAATATTAATATACTTAGAATTATTTTAACTGTTAATTTCTATAGCAATTATCGAAATATGTTTAAAGTGACGAAAATTATAGTAATTGATTAGAAAACTATTATATACAAATTTTAATTTATTGGCCTAAAACCGCGGTCTTTTCCAGTCAAATACAAAGTTTATTTTATCAGAAATTATTATAAAAAAATAAATTAGAAGATATAGAGGTACCATAATGCAAATTTACTTGAGCTATTTCCGAAGTTGGGAACCCTCGTCTGATTTGATGTTTCCATTAATGCTCTTTCCGATTTCCGAAAGAGAGTACTTGACAGCCTCGCGCGGTTTGAATGAATATCTTCTGCATTAACTCAAAAAGGAATATTTTGAGTTAATAAATATCGACCGTCTGATCTTAAACGGAGCCAATCCGGCCCCTTCTTATGATATGGGGAGACCTTTAATATTAGTGCGGATTTAGTATGCACGAATCTTAAAGTATATTGGATGGTCAATATTTATTAACTCAAAAGATTCCCTTTTGAGTTAATGCAGAGGATACGAATTCGCACGGTTTGAACTTTGAAGTTTCCTTTTTTTTTTTTTTTTTTTTTGTTGAAAGCTTTAGGAGGTTGGCCGTCTCCTCCTCTCTCTCTCTCTTTTTTGTAGGAAAAGAGATTGGTGGTTCCGATGGAAGACGCCATTGATGCTCTCATTGCAGATTTGGTTCAATCTCTCCTCCCCACGAAAATGGATCATAAACCTTCGATTTCTCAGCAAGAAGCTGTCGCTAAACGGGTACGATCGAGTCAGCTTGTTTGTTTAACGAACATATCTTTTTTTTTCGTTTCTTGTAATTTTTCTTCTGAATGGAGGAGCTGTCTATCTTTTTTTCTCTTTTCCTCAAATAAGTTGAGATTCTTTTTTTATTCTTCAGTTATTTCTACTAGATGTTGTCTTCTCCTCGTCTTATCCTACAAAACTTGTGTTGTCAAGACCCAGATTTTGAAATTTTTTTACTATATGTTTGGAATAATAACAAAAGAAGGTTGTGAAGTGTAATTAACTATTTCAGCAATGAAATGGGCATTTGCCTCTTCTTCTTTTTTTTACAAAAAAGGGAAGGTTGTAAAGAGCGCACGGCTGTAATGTCTTTTAAAAAAAATTAGAAAAAAATGAACTCTGTTTTCTACTTTATTTAAATTCTTACAGCTGCTGTTTTGTTCCTGTTTACTTTTCTTCAGCGGGATTGAAGCTTTAAACTGAAGAAAAACCATGTTTTCCTTGGTGTAAAGATATATTCACCTGAAAAAAATAATCTGAAAAGAGGAACTCACAAAATCTGTGTTGAAAGTTTTATGTTTGCGCATTTCTGAGAACAAAATGTTAAGGTGTTGCTTCGTATGAGCAAAATTTGATATGCAGGCGTTGTAAAAAAAAAGCTAGGGTTGATTGTCAAAATTAGAAATCTCAATGTAAACTATGCAAAGTTGCCGCATTGTCCAACTTTAAACCAGTTGTCAGAGAAAATTGCTTCTTTTATCTACATGCATTAATGCATACTTGAAAAGTGTTGTATGCTCTTATAATAAAAAAGAAAAGAAAAGTGTTGTATGACTGATAAAAAAAAACCAACAAAACGATGCCTGGAATTCTGATCACATGTGCCAACAATTGTGTGTGACCGCAATGGGTCCTCAGAGAGCAGAAAAATTGATTGGAGGATGTCAGAATTCCAGGCATGGCTTTGTGGGCTATTTTCATTGGGTACTTCTGATCACGTTTGTTTGAAAAGAGGGAAAGACAAGTGAAGAGTTCTGTAATTGAGGAGTTATACAAGTAACATTTGCCAATTGCAATTTATTTTATTTTCTCTCTGCAATTGCAGATGCATGCGATTGTGCTTCTCTACAACTACTACCACCGGAAGCAGCACCCTCAATTAAAGTTCCTCTCCTTGGAAACCTTATGCGAGATGGGTGTTAATGCGAATCCACCCCTCTTGGCTTACCTCGAGAAAACCATCTCCCTTTCAAAAAGTCTCTCACTAGTGGAGAAATCCATCATGCATGCATGCAACATATCAAAGGCATTGTTGGACCATGACACAAGAATAATGGAGACATGGCCGATTGAGAAAGTGGCAGTGTTTATTGCTGATGCCAAGAGAGAGAAATGCTTTCTTGAGAGGGACTCCTTGGTCGAGGGTTTTTTTTCACTTTTGGAAATAGAGGTAGAGGGACAGAAGCCTGAGGATTTGCTTGAGAACTTGACAATTTCGAAGGTTGAGAGTCGGACTGGTATGTAAAATTTTGTGGTGCTGTTAGATGTAAAAGAAAAAAAGGTCAAAAGCTAAGTAAACATCAAATCTGGAACAAGGAAAAAGGGTACAAAATGACATCTGGTCAGGTGCCTGTACAGGATGGTATCAGGATTATGTTTGCATTTTTAAAGATAAATCTGACAAATTATTGTTTTGGTTGTTTTAAATAGGTATCAGCCGGGCCAATTTGTGTACTCGGTACAGTTGTGAAACATACTCCCTCAGCAAAGAAAAGTCAAGGGCAATGGTCTTTTTGATGGAATGCTTAAAGCCGCCATCTGCCAAAGAGTTTGTAGAGATCCCCATAAAAGATGTACTCAACAAGTAGTGATAAAAAACTGCTCTTTTTATTTATATATGTTTTTAATTTCTACTTGCTTGTATTCGGTTTATAGTATATTGGGTACCTAGATCAAGGAGTAGAGCATAATTAAGCAAATGATATTTAAATCATGCTCTAAAAATTCTTCCTCTTTGTTTGCTTCCAAATTAAGTTCACATTTAAATTAACATGCTTGGTGCAGTTTGAAATGTGCAATTATCCCAAGTGGCTCAATACATGAACAAATGCCAGTTCGATTCTTTCTCTTGTTGCCCTATGCCGACATCATTTCTGACTGTCTGAGGTATGCATTCTTACCAGTATTGAGCTAGATTTTGACTTAAATTAGAGTACATTTAATTGCACTTCTAGGTGTGGTAGGATAATCGAGATTCTGTGAATGTAAAATTCAACTGAATTGAGGTACAGTTGGACATTTGAAGCTTAAGGAAGCTTAATTGCATGATTATATTTTATCTTATGCTTGATTGGGACTAGTTAGGGTTAATGTTTAGTAGGTGATACTTGGTACCTTTAGGGGTGTAAACGGATTGGATATTATCCGATTTCATCCGAATCGGAATCTGAATCCGAATCCGTAAAATTACTTAAATTATCTGATCCGTATCTGAGACTATCCGTATTCGTATCCGTATCCATATCCAAAAATTTATAGCGGATAAGGATACGATTAGATTTTTAACTATGCATAACGGATGTATCTGACCATTTACATCCCTAAACCGCAAAAAATGTACTCTTATGTTCTTAAATTGATTTATTAAACTGCATATACATATATATATTGATGAATAATATAACACTATGACATGATTAGTGAGTAATGTTTTGATAATATGATGTATTGTCTTGTAATCAACAAATTTATTATGAAAAATATTAGATCTAATTTATGAATGAAAAAATTATATTTAAATATTGATAATATGATATGAAAAAAGACTATGACATGATTAGTGACTAATGTTTTAATAATATGATATATGTTTTGTAATCAACAAACTTATTATGAAAATATTAGATTAATATCCGTATCCATCTGATATCCGATCTGTAGCCGTAGCGTTTAATATCCGTGTTGGTATCCGTATTTGAAAAATTATAATGGAAAGGATATGGTTTGACCACTATCCTATCCGTATCCGACTGTTTACACCCCTAGGTACCTTCCATTTCTATGTAATTGGGATGTAAAATGAATTATCTATGTATGTTAGCTTGGTGCTTCTATATTATAATATTTAGAAGTTGAGGATAAATAAATTTGTTGTTTATCTTTTTTTTCTCAGTAAACCGACATCACAGCTAGAAAAGGAGCTTGAAAAAAGTGAGGGAAAACCAACAAAGTCAAACAAGTCTCCAATGAAGATCAACAGTCAGCATGTTCATATGAAAAAGGAACTATCCAACGGACCTCTGAGGGAAAAGGGCAACAATAGAAATGACAATCCTGACAATAAAAGAGAGCACAACCCCTCTGTTACTGTGCCTTGTAACAACTCTTTTGCGAAGCATATGACATCTTTTGCGGGGCCCTTGAACAATTGCTCTCTAAAGAATGCCACATCAATTTCTGAGCTTTCTGGCAATGGTACTGTGAAACCAGTAAAGTTAGGAGCGGGAGTTGGTAATAACAGTAGGGAGAACGGTACTGCCAACGAAATTACCAAGGATGTTAAACAAGAGAATGGTAACACAAACAAGGTATATTATTATATTGGCCATTTTTTTAAGATCTTGTCTTGACCTAAAACTATACCGTAGAGCTTGCTTTGGACCTGATCATTCAAATAACATACTGAAACTGTCACATAAGTTGGAATGACATGCTGTAGTTGATATTTATGATGTTTTATGAGCCCTTATCCCTTTTGTAATGCGTTTTATGTTTCTTTTTCTTCCTTTTCAGGAACTAAGGGAAGTAAACTCAAAGCCATGCACTCCTACAAAAAGGTCAATCATTGAAACCTATGTTAAGCAAGGTATAGATAATATTTTTCTATCACTGTTTGCAGGAAATAAGACAATGATCAAATGTGTCATAAAACGATTGTCTTATTGCAGAGATAGTTCCATTTGCGATGAAAGATGCACCATCTTGCGTAGGTCGTCTGATAAAAATAAGGGATGATTTGGTTAGTGGATTTATTTTACCCATGTTTATACTTTCTACCTTCTAATTTGTGTTATTTTTCAATTGGTTCCAATATTGTAATTAGATGTTTCCTTTAATTTGGTCTTTGGATTGCAGTGTGAAATTCAGCTGAAGCTTGAAGATAAGATTGCTCTGTGTGAGATGGACATTCAGACCATTAGAGATGGTACTTCTATAATGATCACTTTTCCCCTTTGTATTTTATACACAATTTTCTCACTCCTATGTTAAAATTTACAAGCATTTTATGGTCAGAACAAGAATTAGTGTCAGTTATAATTACCATATCAGTCAAGTCTGGTACATAACAAAGAACTTTTTTTTTCCTTCCATTTTTCTTTTTTTTCCAATTTGAGACTTATAACTGGGTTAGGTTTTTGAGGTTATTATTCTAGTGAACTTGCTTTCTAGACCTCAGTTCTGCATAACCTCTCAGTTTTGTTGTTTTTTTCTTCTTAATAATTGTAGAAGAACAGATGAAGTCAGAAGCGGAGAAAATAGTAGAAAGGTGGGAAAATGAAATTTCGAGTGGCCAGCTTGATGCATCTGTTGGATGTCCAAATCCAAACAAAAAAAAGAAATTCAAGTTCAGGAGTTCATGCCAGGTATTTCATTTGGTGATTGCCACTGCTGTTTTTGAAAATTATAATTATCATATATACTTGTCAAGCATACGAAATACCTGGTGCATGTTATGGCTTACCCTTAGTTCACACTTCAACAGTATTTCCTATTTGCACATGCAAACTTCTGTTTTCACAAACAACAATACTTGGGGTGGTTGACATTATCCATTTGAATTTTGGAGAAAACTCTCATGACAATGAAAGCTCAAATTCTTTATTTTTCTGTTGTTTTCATTGTAGTTTAATATACATAATTCTATGATTTGTCTTCTTTGTGTTCTTATTGACGATGGCAAGGAGGCTGACTTGTGATTATATCAAATTGTGGCAGATACTGGATGACAATTGTAGAGATAACAAACTGGCACTTCCAAGATACAATGTGCATCCAATTTCCAATGGTAAGATCAAAACTATCCAATTTAGTTCTCAATTTTTTTAGCTACTTTTTCATTTTGTTATTGGGCACATGCATATGTCCAAATCCAATTTTGATGTTGTAAGCATTATTTTTTTTATGTATTGGTACCAAGGGCCTGTGCTGTGAACAAATCTTTTGTTTGCTTACATCATTATGAGTTACTTTTTAGTTTGAAACTTTTATACTTTAGGATTATATTTGGCAAGTGCAACACTTAAAAGCAAGGGTGTTGATTGCATGGCTGAGAGCAAGTTGTTGAAGAATCCTCACGAGGCAAGGGAACATGCAGCATTGCTTTTGATGCAGAAATTGAATGAAATGGAGGAAGATTAGGATTTATTATTTGTGAAAGTTTGAATGATGCCAATGTTTAACGTATCTCGTTTTGATGTATTTAACTATTTACTGGTACCCTGTCATGTCAGCATTAATTGTGATAAGGGTCAAAAACATTACAAAGCCATTGGTTAATATTATTTTTGGCAAATGGAAAAAAATTCTAAACAAATATCTCCATTAACACATGGAGTCACAAAATCTATCCACAAAAGATGGAAAACTGAATAGAGTAAATTTACTTGTAACAAGGCATACTACAATTACACCTTGCCAGATACTGGTACCTACCTGTGCCATTTTGGTGAGATGATCACGAGCCTTTCTTTGATGGATAGGAAGTAGAGGATAAGTAGGGCCAGGTTCTTATTCAAATCTGAACACACAATTATATATCTTATTGTACTAAAATCATCAAATAATTATTGATAGTAAATTGTTTACGTTTAGAAGGATTTGGTACTGTTGTTTAGTGTTTAATCCTCAAGTTTTGGTTGAAGATTGAAAGATGAAATATCTAACACCTATATCCATACTGATCTTTTATACACAGTATTTAGTATAGATTGAGTAACAGGGATTAAAAGCGTAATATTTTTGTTTTCTTTTTGTAAGCACAGATGACAAATATTATCTTTTTGGAAAGTTAGTGGCTTTTAAGTGTCAACTAACAATTTTATTGATAAAAAAAACGCAACGAGTCAAATGACGCAATAAAAAATCTAATATTTTATTTTCACAAAATTACTCAAAATAACTCTAATATTCTAATCTCACTTATATACTCATAATTAATCTATTACCTTAAATTTTATCACTCTCTACGATTGGATCTGCTCTTTCAATCACTTATATATACTCATAATTAATCTATTACCTTAAATCTTATCACTCTCTACGATTGGATATGCTCATAATTAATCTATTACCTTAAACCTTATTTTTTGAGTTACTATGATTAAGTTTACTAATTTCTATCAATGTGCACATATATATATATATATGTAATCAATCGAAGAGAACCAATTGTTGGGCTGGTGTTTGCTGGTGCAGTGAATTAAGGTAAGGTGACTAAATAAATATCATAATTTTTTTTTTGGAAATGCAAATATATTTTACTGAATTTGCAACTGTCAATTTAGCAATTGATATTTATATTGAGAGAGGATCTAAAAGACAACATTGAGGTGCCAAAATAATTTATTAGACAGGACTTGAGATAAAAAAGTTATTAACTAAAAATTTTAGAATTACCTTACTAGGTCAACATTGCGTTCAAACAAAGAACATCTGCATTTTATGAACATGCACTATTTAAATTAATCAAATTTAATTCAGATCGGACCTGCTCATGTTCAAGCTGATCTTGCACAACTGACACAGATAACACCAAACAATTCCGGTTCAGATTGGTATCTTGATTCCGTGGTGTCGAATCACATAACAAGATACCAATGATCTAAATAATGTTTCCTCATTAATGTCATACGATCGTTGCTCCACAGTACCAGTATGAGAATTAGTCACATTGGTTTTTTTTCTTTATCTTTCTCCAATTGCATATTTTTAATAAAAGATGTGCTTTATGTGCCTTCTTTCATCAAAATCCTCTTGAGCCTCTCCCAACTTTTACATATAACAATTTAATTCTCATTGAATTTAATCTCCTTTTTTGTATGATAAAGGAGCAGCACATTTGAGGCCAATTTTTCAAGTCAAAACTTTCTTAATGGAGTCTACACTTTACCTCTCCAATTACCTACTCTCCATAAGCCTACATAGGTGTTCGAGTCTTGGCCAATCTTCTACTTCTAGAACTCCACAAATTTTAAATTCTCATGCCTTATCATTTACTTCAAATAATATTTAATCAAACTTGTGAAATTCAGTCTGAACTTTCGTGTTACTAATTAACTAGATCATACATTTCTATTTTATTAGCTTTCGATGAGTTAATGATATTGTAGAGTTGGCGGCTGAAAAAGAAAAAATATATATTTTTTTAAAGAAGCCGCATTAATTAACATGAAAACTATATATATTCATACTAAAATATGAAGATGAAAAATATATATAACAGGTTGGATAACAAACTCTCTTTAATCCGGATACATAATTTACATCTCAACATATTGAACTTACTGTGAATGTCCTTCCAAGAGAGGACACAACTTCCACAGATTACTAAGGCAATTGTTGTGTTGCGGTAATTGTCATGCAACATTCATGGCTTGACAGTGCAAGGAGGAACATGCTTTTCTTTAACAAAACACTCAACCGCATGACATTTTATGATGATAACAATAATAAAATTTGCTCAAGCATGTCATTATCAGCTCATATCATGCTGATATTGTGACCAATTATTTCACGAAAAGATCATACCCCGTTGAAGAAAAGAAAAAAGAAAAGAAAAGACAAGTCATGAACTCTTTTTACTTATTTGTTTATATATTTTAATTAAAAAAATTGAAAGCAGGTCTTTTTCTTTGATAAAGTTAATTTAGAGCCATATTTATCTCCTTTACAAAAGTGAAAATACTTTCTTCTTCATTGGTATGGAGGAAACGTTTCCGCTAGACAGCCACTGTCTCATTTTCAAATATGGAGGAAACGAACCAAACAAACTCAATTAACTCCTAAACTGTTCAGACCTAAGATCTTAATTAAAAACAGAGCATACATGGACACTCAAAAGACCATAAATGATACTCTATATAATTATATATTAAAAAACGATAACTATGAAATCCAAACCTTCATTTACTAATTAATTATTTCCAGGAAGAAATAGGGAGTGCATAAAAACGACGTGCTGCATAAAGGGTCTAGAATACAAAGCAATTTATCTCCACCCAGAATATTCTGACAGCAGATTCTTTCATAGGGGTGTAAAACTTTAAATTCAGATCCTCTAGATTGACTCAAAATATGAGTTAGGATCTGGACCATCCGATCAGAATCTGCACAAATATTAAAAGGATACTGTGCATTCAATCTGTGATTGGATTGGTCTGGGTTCTGATCGGACTGTCCGAATTCAAACTCAAATTTTGAGTTATGTGCTTTCAATATCTCGTAAAGTGCTTATACTAACTTAAAAAATATTTATATTAGTTGATAAAATGTTTATACTTTGTTTTACAAGATATGACAATCCAAAAATTATTGCTTATACTTGCTCCACAATTTTTTTAAATCTACTTAACAAAGTTAAATAACGCTTAATAAAAATATATAAACAGCTTAAATTTGTTCTTACTTGAAAACCTCTTACATTAATCTAGATCAAAATTTAAAAACCTCGCTCTTAGCGTGACTCCTATTCTTACTTTTTAAAAAAAAATTAAAACACACACACACACACACATACAGCTACTTACTAAAATTTTAACAAGTATGAAACTTGCCAAAGAAGTGTTTACAATCCCAAGTATGTGTCTTCTAATTTCACCGAACTTCAACAAGAAATTTGAAAAGGAATAAAAATTGGGGTTTGGGGTTTAGAGAGGGAGAACGGGTTTGGGATCATATATATATATATATATATATATATATATATATATGTTTTGAGGAAAAAAAGGATAATGCTCATATTTAATTGATAATTTCGGTTACAAAGTTTATATTCACGGTTTGTAAATACGTAAAATGCTCAAGACAATTGAGCTCAGAAAACAGGAGAAAGGAAAATTACAACAATGAAAATCAGCTGAAGGCTAAAATAAGAACTGTCAAGGAACTAAAATAAAAACTAAAGTCTAAAATAGAAACAAATGGAGGTTGAAGTTTCTGTCGACAAGTCCTTAATTTTTGTTCTCTGTACCAGTGGCTGCTTGAACCAGTCCGGTACCTGTGACTCTCCACCCATCCTCTGCAGTTTGTGTTACCAGTAACTCACTACTTGTACAGGGCTTTCTTTACCTTCTGCATCTGTGCTAAATGACGTATATTAGTGAAATAAATTCTTGGTTAATCAAAATCTGGGTGTTGTTTTGTTTTCCTTTGCTGTTTATTTGTCGTACAAATATGATATATATATTTATTCTTTTGTTAAAGCAGTGACAGATTTTTGTATTGAATGATATTTACAGGCCGGATTAATTTGCGTTTCCAGCGAATGGCATCACAATTGGAAGAAAAAAAAATGTTGGTTTACAATTACTTTTCATTTACACAAGCAAAATTAAGTCTATTGTACTAGAATTTGATACCTCAAATTTGTATGATAATCGGCTTTAAAAGAAAATTGGGTTTTCCAATTTGTTGTGTTGTGGTTGTTCATGCGTTTGTCATGTGAAATTATTGTATATGAAAATCTTGTCATTTATTACCGATAGCATGAAGTTTGGACTTAATTTGGAGTTTTAAAGTCAGAGCAGTAATAAATTGAAACATGTACAGAAATTAAAAGCAACAAAAACAAATTAAGTTTAATTAACAAAAAACTTAAATCTTGGGATCTTATGGTGGATGTATATCATTACTCCATTATGAAAAAATAACTCATCGTAAAAATTTGTAATGGTCCACCAAAAAGAACTACGAAAAAAACTGGAAAGCTGTTGGTTATAAGAGAGAAAATGACATTTCTTAACTACTCTCTTCATGCTAATAACATTTTCATAATCATGTGACACATACAGACATACTAATTCATGACAAGGGCATTAAAATGAGAGAGCCTTAATTATAAACATATTCTTTAGACAAGCTTATATAATTACTCGGAAAACATTTTGTACCGGTTTGTCTTTGCCTATGGCTAGCTATGATTTTTTAAATATTGGAGAAAACTATATTTTAATAATTTGCTAATATGCAGAATCAGTCGTACATGGAATAATTTCGGTGTAAATGTTTCTTCCAGATTCAAATTTTATGGTCTAACTACCGATTCTGTTTTTTTATTCCAATTTTGAAAACCATGTTGACTTTGTTCGGTTTTTATTCTAATTTTGAATACCATGTTGACTTTGTTCTGAGTGTTCTGGTCCAAAAACAAATGTAGGACTTCTAATTAATGGAGAGAGATGTGTTAATGTGTGACACTAATTATATGTGTAATCTATATATAGAGCTATAGAGAGGTTTAGATACTAGTTCGCATGCCTGAAGCATGAGAATTTTTTTTTTCTTTTTTGCTAGGTTTAATTGTACGAAATGACGTATATAATTGCATAAATTAATGCTTGGTTAATCAAAACGTTGGTTTTGTTTTGTTTTTCTGTTTCGGGTAACAAAATATTAAAAAAGAGGTATGCCTATTTTTTGGTTCTCTTTTTAAAACAGTGACAGATTTTCGTATTGAATGGAATTTTACAGGATTTTTGCATGATTTGCACTTCCAGCGAATGGCAAATGAAAAAAATAAAAATAAAAATAAAATGTTGTTTAATGACATCAATATAATTTTGAGGAGAACTTTCATGACAATAAACATATAAATATGTATATAAATATGTTGTGCCAGAGTTTGATACCTCAAATTTGTATGATAATATATGGTATTATTAGCTTTCAAAAAATTTGGGTTGTCCAATTTGCTGTGGATGTTCATGCGTTTGTCATGTGAAATTATTGTATATGAAAATCTTGCCATTTATTACCGACAGCATGAAATTTCAAATTTTAAAAGCCACATAGTTATAAAAAAAAATGTAAAGAAATTAAAAGCAATATAAACAAATTAAGTTTGACACACAAAAAACAAAATCTTGGGATCATATATATGGTGGGGCGTATATCATGACTTCATCATATAAAAGTTACTCCATCGTAAAAAATTGTATGGTCCACCAAAAAGATTTGCGAAATAACTGGAAAGCCGTTGGTTACAAGGGAAAATGATATTTCTTAGCTACTCTTTTCATACTTAATAACTTCTCATCTATCATGTAACACGGATCATTCATTAATTACATAACACCATATATATATATGTGTGTATATGTATATATATTTATATATTAATTACATAACACCATGAAGACCTTGTTACACTTCACAAACCCTTCATCCTCGTGGACTCCAGATCCTACAACATATGTATACATACACAGCAGAAATGCATCCGAAAACTACTTTTACACATACACGGCATATACTAATTAAAAACTAAGATATATATATGTACATGATAACGCAGTTCCCTACTACTAGTTGCCGCTACCACCATGGTGGAGCCCCTGGAAGTAACCCTGCGGGTTCCCTTCGAAACCGGACCTTGAGATATAACCCTCTCCACCGGGGGCCTTCATCATGCCACCTCCATGGCTGACACCACCAGATTTTCCAGCTCCTCCCTTAGTACCTCCACCACCACCACCTCCTTTCCCTCCACTACTTCCACTGCCCCCACATCCTTTGCCTGCACTACTACTTCCACCGCCTCCACCTCCTTTGCCTCCACCGCCACCACCTCCCTTTCCACCACCTCCACTGCCTCCGCCGCCTTTTCCTCCAGCCCCACCACCTTTGCCTCCCATTATTTTTTCGCGAATGCTAGCTAACTACCAAGTTGGAGTATCAAGTATATATCAACAGAGAACTTGGTTGTTACTGCTATGCTTTAAACTTCAGATATTTGTTTTATTTCTTTGTAAATTAGCTATATGAATTTTGTTAGCATGCTGTATGCAGTGAATGCTATTTAATGCAGGAGGACTGCGAGACAAGCTGGAAGCACCTGATTATGTGGCGCCTAAGTGTACCGCCAACATATATGGGCTCATGCCTCGGTGCACCAAGCTTTGTACACTTGCCTGCTCCCGTGTCAAGCATGCATGATGAAACCACCAACAGATCAACATCAATAAAATTAATAAATAATAGTAGTTATATTAAATTGAAATGCGGAGTCATACATTCTTTTTTTGCTTTCGGTAATTTAGAAAATATTATAAAAACATGAAAAACTTGACATGGTTTTTCTGGTATACTTATAGATGCCCTCTTCACCATTATCATCATCGATCTTTATAATTTTATAGTTCCTTTTATTAACGTTATTTGTTCCATTTGATGTGACTATCCAACATTTTTATTTGAATACTTGACTAAATGTTAAATTGAAAAACTTATTAGTGAAGATTCAATCAAAAAAAAAATCTACCAGTTAGGGTCAAGAACTTAATAGTGAAGATTCCATTTTTATAATTTATTTTAATAATATTTTAATTTAGGTTAATGGCTTTATTATTTTTAGAGAAAGTTTAATGGCTGTATTATTCGGTTTATATTAATGACGGGGTTAATTGTTTGTGATGGTGATTCTAGTTTTAGTTTTGATCAGATTCATGTAAGAGTAGAATTGAGGTGTTCCTAAGTTCACCAAACTCTTTGGTAAACTCAAAGTCTGAAACCCATCAAATATGTTTTAAATGACGAATTCGAACTGTTGAAATCTGTCTATCTTACGAGTGATGAGTCTACATGTGAAAACTTTAAACATTTGAATTAATTTAGTATAAAGTCCAGCGGTCAAAATTAGAAGGTAAATAAATTAATTTTAATGCATTTATTTTTTTGAATGTTTTTTTACCACTTAACTATATACAAAATTAATTTTAAAATTAAAATTTTTTACATGTAGATGCATCACTCGTAAGGTAGACAAGTTTCAACAGTTTAGATTCATCATTTGAAGTTGATTCGATGGATTTTAAACCTGAGTTCACCAAAGAGTTTGATGAACTTAAGAACACCCTAGTTCTACTCTTCATTTAAGACTTTATCTCTAATATCCCCCATGAAGGTCAACTATACTCTATGCCTAGATCCTCAAAATTATAGTTTGAACTTTCAAGAAAAAAACACAAATTAGCTCGAGTTATGGACAACTCGAATTCAATTCGGATGATAGTGAGTCGAGTTAGCTCGAGTTGAGAACATTGAGCCGAGCTGGCTCGCTGACTCGAATTCAACTCGCGAGTAACTCGAGTTGGTTCGTGACTCAACTCATTTAAGGTGTTGAAATGTTGAACACTTGAACTGGTAATTATTGTTATGTAATAATATTAGAAGTTAATATTGAATTAACAAATAATCCACAATAAAATGATTAAATGAAATGATTTGGGTCAACTTGGGTTAGTCACATCTAGTCGAAAAAATAAAATGGATAGAAAATTATGAATGAAATTATTAATTAAACGAGTCACGAGTTGTAACGAGCAAGTTGAGTCTAACTCGAACTCAACTCAATTAACTCACGAGTTACTCAACTCGAGTCAAACTAACTCGAATTTTAAATGAACGAGTTGTTAGCGAGTTCATTATTGAACTGAATTCGAGTGGTTCATGAGTCACAAGCTTTTTATACAGCCCTAACACAAATTGTACTTTGAATATGATTAGATAGAGATTATTGAGGAAAGAAAACAGCAATATATGTTGAGTTGTTAACTTTGGGCCCGGCCCAATTGACAATCCAGCAGTCGTAGTTTTACCATTTAGTTTGGCATAAGCTTTTGCATCTCTCTTCCAATCAGGTCGTGACAAAAGAAAAGATAGATGCCTAGGGGCTTACTGTGGCAAGAAAAAAAACAAAAGAAAATATTCTAGCTTATCCTCTACAGCGAGCGAATACCTTTATTTGTAATCAAATGCGATCTCGAAAATAATCACGAATCATCAGAACATTTGATCCATCAATTTCAGCGATGCATGGTGCAACATAGCAGAGAATCAAAACTCCTAAAAAGATCGTTACCACACTGCTTAGTGTTCACCGACAAGCGGGACAGACGTTGCAGGAAAGGTCTCTACGTGTCTTCGCTTCGTAAAACCAAAGCGAACTATTGGCAATTTGCTTGCTCTTTGGTCTCCCTTCCTACTTCTCACTTCCCGAAAATTGTAAAGGTTCAACATTGATCAAAGAAGGAAAGGAATCGAACGTCGATTAAAAATGGCGGATAAGCCGAGCCGCGCGCTGGTTTTGTACGGCGACGGTCTGGCCTCACTCGTCTCCGCTTCGCATTCCAACCTTCACTCCTTCGCCTCTCTCTCCTCCTGCGGTTTCCTCTCCCTCCGATCTCCCCCATCCCAAGGTCAATCTCCTCTCTCACCTCCTGTCTTCGTTTCCTTTTGGGTTGGCTTGCTGTTACGAATCATTGCAGACGTGAAATTGATAAAAAATAACTGTTATTGATGTTAGATACTTGCATGGATGAATTCAGGTGTTCAGTTCCTCAGGGGTAAAATTGGGATAACCAATTTTTATTGGGTTTAATTTCAGACTCTATAGCCAACAGCAGAACAGCTCGAGATTTCGCACAGTTACTTGATGCATATGATTTCTACATTGCCAAGGTTGCATCTTTCACTTGCCTAGCTAAAAAATAAATAAGAGTGTTAGAAACACAGTGAATCCATTCTGACATAAATCTTGTTATTATTTTAGAGTGGGCAAACCAATGAGTCTGGTTGTAGCTTTAATCCGGAGTATGCTGTGCCTGAATTATCAAAGAGGTGAAGTTTTTAAATTGCTGCAGTTTTGAGACAACTGAAATAAGATAACATGAATTCTGTCCTAAGGTAATTGAATATACTTGATTGAGTTTAGTAAGAAACAATGCATACTAGGACCGACAGATGGCATTTTCCTTTAATTGTATGATGAAACCCCCATTTAATCAATTGAGCATCAGCTGCCCAGTCAATGTACATCTGACCTTCAGGTTTCCTAAATCTTGCAAATAAGACTTTAAACAACACAATTTTTATTTTAACATATCTCACATGTTTAAATAAACATCCAAGAATGACAGCTTTTAATCCAGTATGATTTATCTTTAATTATTGAGGTTTAGGATCTTTGCTATATGCATAAGAATTACTTTGAGAGTGGTCTTACTATAAAATACTTTCTGAGCTTCATCTTTTTTAATCCTTTCCTTTGTTATTACTGTTTTAATTTTCAGATTTATGGGTCTCAGAGCAGCCATATTCAGCAGCTCACCTAGCATAATTTCTCTCTCATCCGATCTCTCTCTATCTACTCTCCAGCTCGAGGAAACTGACTCATCAGACTTACGATCTCAGCTTCTCTCCCTTCTAGGGTTTTCCGGACAAAATATACTAGAAGCATCTGAATATGATTTGGTATTTTTACATGTAACATCTGAAACCTTTAAGACCCTGAAAGGGAAGAGTGCAATTGACTGGCTTGACCAGTTAGTAGGGGCCATATTGGAAATTGCTACCACTGGGTCAGCTGTATCGTCCCGACTCCACCTTTCTGTTGTCTTGAGCTATGAAACATCATCAGATAGGTCCCGCATCTCCCTAGTAAAAGAAATGAACTCTGACTTAGGTTTGCTTCGGCCACGCCAGAGTTATACCATGAAGAACGGGAAGCCTTTGGATGAAATTAGGTAAGCAAATTATTTGTTGCATCCAATGTTTAGTTACTGTTATAGGCATAGGGTAGGTACATAAATGCTAGTATGGTTTGAATACATGGTTGTTTGAAGAGAAACTTGCACAAGGGAACCGCCCTTTGCAAAGATTGACAGATAAACCTAACTTAAAAGAGTAAATTTCTGACTTATTCTGATACAATGACAATTGGTTGAGCTGTTATTCTATAGTGTTTACATATATCCAAAAATTACACATTTTCATTGAAAGGAAATTATTATCTTTTGTAGGCATGATCATCCAATGCTGGTTGCACAGTGGCAAGATGGGGTGACTAGGAGAGACCTGGCCAATGCATTTACCTTCGAGGAATTCAACAAGGTATGTTTCGTTATTCCTGATCAAATATTTATAAAAGTGTTTTTTTTTCTAATTTAACAGAGTGACCAAAGTGCTGTTGGTACCTAGTGGTTGCACGCACTTGCATTGGAACAATCTTTTGTGAACTTATTCACATCATTTTGGTACTATTTTTTTCTTTTGTATGCTGGCTTGTAATTAGTAAGTTTTTGTTGTGATGTGTACTCTGCCCAATGATAGAGGTGTAAAAGGATCATATATGGATCGGATAGTGGTAATACCATATCCGTATCCGTTTTTGTTTTTGCCGGATACGGATAGGGTTGGATATTAAACGGATACGGATAGGAATCGGATATGAACGGATTCGAATACGGATACGGATATAATTCGGATACCTAATTCATATATTGTAACAAAATTAACATACTTTTCAATTATATTTTTTTCATTAGAAAATATGTATATAAAACACAGATATAAATTAAGACAACAAAAGAATTTCCCCATATAGTCACATTTTGCCTTCATTTCTTTTTTATTTATTTTTTGTGTAAGTTGTTGATTGAAAATACAACAGATCAAATAAATGTCACAGTACAATTAATATCTAATCAATTAATCAATTTAGATATACAAATTGAAAACGACCACAGTGCACAATCAAATAAATGCCACATTTAGAGAAACATTTGAGACCTTGTAAACTGAAGGTCTAAATTTAAAAAAGGTTTATATTTAAAGGCCATCAAATGAGTACCACATCTGCCAAGTTAGCACTCTGACAATTTTTAACTTATTCGTAAAAGTTTCGCCAATTCATTGAGAGGAGTTAAACTATCCAAGTGGTGAGCGAATTGCAAATGGGTCCGAGAAAACTTATAACGGGTATTAACGGATATCCGTTAAATGTGAACTTACGGATACGGATAATTTATCTATATCTGTATCCGCTTCCGAAACTAAAACTCTGTCCAATCCGTATTCGAGACTATCCATATCCAACCATCTGAATCTGCAAAAATTCGGATCTAGATCCGGATCCAGACAGATATTATCCGATCCATTTGCACCCCTACCAATGATACTAAAACTAAAGGAAGAATTAGATGGCAATTCCATGTGTGCTTTCTTTCTCTGCTTGAGAGTAATTGACTTTTCTCCGGAGAGGCATGTAGTAGTACATTCCGCTTACTGCATTGATTGCCACTCTAGAAGTCACTGTGATTGGTGACTGATGAAGAGAAATTTGAGTTCATAATTGTGCGAGTTAAAGTAAAATTACTTCTTAAACATCCGAAATATAGTAAATGGCTTAACCGAACAATACAGTAGGAGTTTCCTCGAGTGTTACCACTTTTGGCATGCTTGACGGCAGAGCTTCAAATTTAAAATGGAAAATTTAGGGATCAAATGTGAATTGAGTGATACTTTAGGACGATGTGCAATTTTTACTTTTCTGAGAGATAATCCTAACACTGCCATAGTGCTGGTGGTACTTCAGAGGAAACCCACGTGCTGCTAAGTCTGTTATCTGCAATTTTATACTCCTTGGGCCCTGCTATCCGAATTCGGGCTTTCCATTTGACCAGAATGGGAAATGACTGATACTTTAAGGGCCATTTATGTAATTTACACTCTTGAAAGAGTATCAAATCCAATACTTGGAGATTATGCGAGCGCTTCCATAGTCTGGTGATACTCCAAATGAAAACCAACTTGCTGCTGGATCCATAATTGCTGTTATGTACACCTTGAAAACTAGGGCCCTGTGTTATTGTGTTTCTCAATACCTTTTTTAAATTTGTGTATTCTTTAAGTTTGTAACTGGTGACACTGGGAGAATTGATGTTGCCAATTGGTCCAAGTTTTTGGTTTTTCCTGGTGGTTTTATTGTTAGACTTTTAACTAGTGTATTCTTTGTTATGAGATTCAATATATGCTGGGGCTGAGACTGCACGAGTTGAGCTCTTAAGTTTGCAACTTTATTTTTTTGTTTTGTACCTGACTTGTTTGTGTTAGTATTTTGCTGGTACAGTACCATGCCAATCAGATTCAGAACCAATATTTAATGGGCCTGCATGTAAACCTGCCTCTTTTTAATACTTCGATTTGTACCAGTTACTCTTTAAATAACTTCTCATTTTTTTTTCTCTCTTTCTTTTTATGTAGAATGGAGGAAATCTGGCCATGCTGGCGGACCAGTTTCTACATGAGGTGGCGTTCAAACTTTGGAAGGCACCCAAATATGGTGCTTGACTGCTCACCTAACAATAATGCAGATGAATTTGAGTGAATCTTTGCAAATTATCTACTTTGGTTTAAGATGTTTCGTGTAATTTGACCAGGGAGAAATAAATGCGAAGTTAGCCTTGAATGGCAAGTCTTTTGGAAAATTGCCTCTCTTAATTGCATTTGAGGATCTGATTTCGTTTGAGTATGAATTTTTCATTCTACATTGGCTTCGATTTTGCAATTATTTAACAGGTAGTACAACCGACAATTAACAGAGTATGTTATCCAAGGTTTTTACTAATATCATGCACTATGCTTTCGCCATATCTGTCTCTCTAGAAATCAGTCTATTATGCTTAATTCTTTATTTTTTGATACAATACTATGCTTAATTCTTTCAAAACGAAATGAAAACAGACTTCCTTCCGGAAGCCATTTAAAAAAATGTGATTAATTTCCTCTTAGATATAAGACGTAAAGCTGTACAATCTTTCAATGTTAGACTTATATTGACACCCACTAAACGAATAAAGTAACGTAAAAGAAATATCTGTTCTAAATTCTAATATCCTCCATAAAATAAATTGTTGACATTTATAACCATGCTTCACCAATGAACCGTGACATGTTGCAATATGTTTCGTAGTTAATTGATGCTCTTAGACAAATACACCAACAGTACAAACCAGGACCTTTTAGGTCCGAAGAAAGTTAGAAAGGCCGAATCTCATCTTCTGAGTAACAAAAGAATTACGAAATATGTGTTGGGCCGGCATTGCTCTTATTGGATCTGTATATTATTTTGGAGCCCGCGTGATCCTGCCTGCCACAAAACAGGCGCGTCCGGTTTTTTTAGCTGTAATGCTATGTTACGCTATCTGTTCTTCTTTAGTCCCACACCTACGGAACACAAAAGAGAACCCGCTCGGGCGCTTATAAAAGAAGTCGGGGGGCTACTGAGAAAAGCACTTACCTGGACGGGGTCGATGAACGATCATGAAGGTTCATGGCCTAGGCTAGTGGCCCACATTGCACTTGGTGGGAGTGCTGGCCTACCATCTGCCCAAGTGGCAGAGTGGACGTCGTAATTTGTGATAGAGGGGGTACGCGTTCGCGCGGCCCCTGCCAATTATCAATTCAAATTTTTTTATTTATGTCAAAACTTTTGTTGAAAATAAATATTTTTAAAGTATGCGTCAGATTTGTTAATTATTTCCATTGACGAGATTTTCTTAACTAGTTTCCCAAGTCTATTATTCCACGGATAATCTTCCTCTCTCTCCTCTTTTGAATCAGCGGGACTTCTCTAATATAGGGATTCTTTGAGATGCACCTGGAGGAGATCTCATCTGCTTCCCCCTCCTCCCCGCAAAATCACGCTCTCTCCTTGATGAGGTACAGAAGCAGTTGTATCTGGCTGGGCCGTTGGTCTTAGTAAGCTTGCTTCAGTACAACCTCCAGGTAGGTTTTTCAGACTTGTTGGTTCGACTCAGCTCGTTTTTGTTCCGATTAAGATCAATTTATGAGAAATCGTTAAACCCTAGCTAAGTTCAGATGGTTTTATCCAACTGTAAACTACTGTGACGGCTAAATTGGAACATGCTCTTATCTAGGTTAAATCAGCATGACCTTTTTTGGGCGTTTCAGGTTTGGGTCTATGTGATCAGTTCATTTTAGGTTAGCTTATTTTAAGGAAGCACCTAGTCTTCTGAAGCCAATACTGAAGTGCTTTCTTGCAAAGTCCTGACAACATCTCGTAGTGTTTATGACCGCAATGTTTCTATGCAAATTACCTCCAATTATTTTGAGAAATTCACAAACAAGAATGATCTTTAGATTAATGTGACAGTATAAGAACATTTTGTTGGCAATTTTGTCTGTACTTTTAATGTGTTATTTTCCCCCTAATATAGAAGTCTAAGCCGATTTTTTCTGAGAGGACAGTTAGGTCACAAATCAGATAAAAGAGAGAGAGAGAGGAATAAGAAGAGCTGTGATCCAATACTCAAATTGTTTTATGTGCAGTACTGTTTGGTATAGTTGTACGGTATCAAATCAAACCTTAAATAGGATAAGTGTGGTAGATCTGGTAATAAAATTGATGGCTTTGATGTCAAAAACTACAGGTGATCTCCCTTATGTTTGCTGGACATCTTGGTGAGCTGTCGCTCTCTGGTGCCTCTGTTGCAACCTCCTTTGCTAATGTCACTGGATTCAGTGTCTTGGTATGTTTAGGATTTTACTTGTATTATTTTCTATTTTCCTTCTCTGTGGAATGTGATGAAGACATGTCAGGATGGAGGATGTTCATACAACAATTTGCTAATGCCTATAGAATGACTTGCCTTCGTTGAGGTGCCTGAATATTTACAGACCTTATTTTCCTTTTTTACCTTTTTTGTGGAATGTCTTCCCTTCATTGAGGGTGCATGTACAATCAGTTTGATATCCTTTGTACCATTTGAAAATACTTTAAAAAAATGTTAAGCAGCCTTAGTTTTTCTTTTTAATTTAGTATTAAAACAACAGAGTACAACCAAGGAAAGAGAAAAAATTACACAGTGGTACATTACTGGATAGGGCTGGGAAGTACAAAGCTAATTCCAAACCCAATTTGGGCTTCCTTCTCATGGGTTTTTTTACCCTCTTATAATTATGAGCTAGCCAACTCATTTTTACAGTCGAAAGTAAATATGTAACAATCTCTGCCCACATTCTTTCTTTTTGACAAGCTAGGGATGGGGACTGCACTTGACACCTTTTGTGGCCAGGCATATGGGGCAAAACAGTACCGTTTGCTCGGTATCTACCTTCAAAGAGCAGTATTCGTGCTCCTCCTAACCAGCATCCCTCTGGCAATTATCTGGGCCTTCACAGGCCAAATCCTCCTACATTTGGGCCAGAATCCCGAGATATCGGCTGAGGCTGGGATCTATACCCGGTGGTTGATACCAAGCCTCTTTGCCTATGGTCCCCTCCAATGCCACGTGAGGTTTCTTCAGAGTCAAAACATAGTTCTTCCCATGGTTTTTTGCTCTGGTGTTACTGTACTTCTGCACATACCACTCTGTTGGGTTCTGGTGGCAAAAGCTGGATATGGAAATCAAGGCGCTGCACTGGCTACAGCAGTTTCTTACTGGGTCAATGTGGTAATGTTGGGTTTGTATGTGAATTTCTCGAAGGCATGTAGGAGGACTAGGGTAAAGTTGAGCAATGAGGTGTTAACTGATTTGGTTGTGTTTATTAGGCTGGCTATTCCTTCAGCCTTTATGATTTGGTGAGTATTATACATGCAAGCTCTGCGCTCTTCTACTTTGATGCAGATTAAAACGAAAAAGAAAAGAAAACACAATGCTACTTTTATTTCAGTCATTTTGGTACAATACATAACTATCTTATGCGAGCCCAAACTTCAGTTGGTATCAGTTTATCTTAATTTAAAATGTTTGTTCTGGCTATTGTGCAATTTAAACTAAATTGAGGCTGCTTGAGAAATCTTGATTTATATTTCAACATCAATATACAACTTCTGTTGTTCAGGTCAAACTAAATTAGCTAAAACTAGGACTGTACTGGTGAGATTTCATTCATAAGTTTTTTAGTCAAAATTTGGCTTGCTGATCCATTCCTGCTCTGGTACTTACCTGTTAATAACTTAATATCAATACCAATCTTTTTTTCTTGGGTAAGTCTAGTGAAGGTCAACTGGTTCTTTAATTGTCTAGTTCAAGGATTTCTTAATTTCTTCTAATACTCTTTTATGAATATGCAATCAGAGTTTGTAACTTTAAATTGTGATGAACTCTCCATAGCAACAATAAGGCCTAAACCTAACAACATCAAGTCTGACATTCTGATGTCGAAGGTATATTTGATCTAATTCAAGCCAGCCCTTTTTGTGGATCGACATGGGATCGGTGAAAATCGGGTCATCTCTCGGGTACAAATCAATAAGGGTACTTTCATCCTCTATGTAATAATAACGAGTCTATGAAATAACATATTAATTAAAGATCAAACGAAACTATGTAATAATAACAGTAATCAAAAGTTAGGCTAACCTCATAAATAAATTATAAATTTAAAAAACGAATATTTGTACAAATATTTAACATAAATTTTCATTGATTTTTGTTGAATAAATTGGAAAGTCTAGTTTCGTTTAATCATTAATTGACATTAGAAAAATCAAAAATAATCTGACTATTCAATTAAACCGCGCTAAATCAAAACTTTACATAATAGATAAATTTAGATTTGTATAAATAAAACAAGAATTATACTCTTAAAAGATAGGAAATATTTAGAATCAATTCGAAAGGTAATAGAATTTGTAACAACAAATTGAAGTAGATAAATAAATAAAATGTCTAGACACACGAAAGACCATACAACCTTTTTCACTCTTTTTCTATCCTCTCTAATTATCTCTCTTTCCCTTCTATCCTACTGCCACGTGAACCAATCCCCAATGAAACCCCACCCCAATTTAATTTCCCTTTTCTTCTTAGAGAAGGCATCCCCTTCTCTCTATCTGTTCTCTGCACAAAACCCTTCCGCACGAACCTCTCTCTCACGCGCGACGACTTCGCGACCCAGCCGTACCTTCCTGTCCCATCCTTCTCTCTCGCTCCTACTGTTGAACGAAACGCACGCGCCAAGTTCACCTAACGCGCGACTTCACACACGCATCCGAACCACGGTCACGAGGCCGTACCAGCATGCACGCCTAGGTTCAGAGTTCTCTCCCTATATCTCTCTCTGATCTCTCTAAACGACTCCGTCCCTCTCCTTTCTTCTCTTTTGAGTACTCTCAATATTTCTAGATTAATTTCGGTTACAAAACCGACTTAGACCTTTTTGCCTTCCATTTCTCGTTACCACTGTCACCATTCTTTCATACCCGATTTGGGGTATTTTCGTGTGTTTTTCTTGGCTGGCATACACTTGGCGTCGAGGTCGATTGAGAAGCATAGATGAAGAGGCAGCGGCAAGCAAGGCCCGACCCCCTCCGTCTTGGTACCGACCTTCGTCACAACACGAAATTGGAAGCATTTCCCGGTAACATGACAAATCTCTAATTTTTCTTTCTTTTATGTCTTGTGATGGCATAAGGGCTGAGCCCCTCTCTGTTTTGTATTTGTATGCTTGATCAATGTATGTGCTCGATGAAATGTCGTTTATTTCTTGTGTGAAATTTTGCTTGTGTATGTCGGGTTGAACCCTTTTATCTCGTTGCCACTCGGACTGCATTGTCCTAGATTCGGTTTGGCACCTTGCGAATCTAAACGTTGAACTATAGCTGAAATTGTGCACCTAAATTTGAATTTGTTTTGTGGATTTCCTTGTGCACGGCTTGTGCCCTTTTCCTCCATATTTGCTTGCTTCCCTTACTTGCGAGAGTGTATTTGTATGTACCAAGCAGTTGTACCAATTTTCTGGTTGTAGGTACAACCCGTACCAGTTTTAAATACATACTGGTACACCACCTTTAAATCTGGCAGTGATGAAATCGTAAATAATTTAAATTGAAGGCTTGTTGTGTAAAGTTTAGGCCGTTGGTAATTTCCCTTTGTCAAAGGAGTCTTAAGTGTAAAGATGTGGAATTTTTAACTAAGTTCTCGGCTGAGTTAGATGGGAAATTGGGTTCGTCCGAATTTAATAAATTAGAAATGGGCCTTTGATTTTTAATCTAATTTGGGATCTAAATTTTCCTGGGCCAAATCTGAAATATTTCAAGACAATTATGATATGGATTTTAGTTCTTTGATAAGAGCCGAAAATGAATACAAACAGAAATTTGTTTTAGAAATTTAAATTGGATTTTAGTAAGTTATTAATTAATAATAACAAATTAATTAATTAGAAAGGATACTATTAGTTAGAAGTAGTTTTATTAATTAAAGTATGATAATGCGTTAATGTATTAATATATATATTTATAAAGACATATAAAACAGTAAGTGATAATAGAAACGTAAGAGTAAATTATGTACATGAATATTACTTTAGAATACATGTGTATAAGCTCAACTAAATATTATTTTCTTTATAATACCATGTAATATATGAATATTATTGAACTTATAATGATATTATTAAAATAAAATTGATTAACTAAACATTAATTAAAACACCCAACACATTTAAATAAAATAAAAGTTTAATAAAAACAAGTTTTAAATGTTAAACATTTTTGAAACTTATACTAAAATTTGTTGCTAATTTATAAAGGACAATTAATTAGCAACAAAAAATATTATTTCATACTTAGATTCGAAACGACGAACTAAACGTAAAATTAGAGTTGTTATAATATAACAAATTGTGAGGCTTAGTTGGAAATAACTAAAAACACGCAAAATAGATAAGCATTTTGTTTTTAAATTTTTATAAACAAATTACGTATCTAAATTATAAAATAACTAAAATGTATTAAACTAAATAATTAATTTAGTAATAATTGCACAATTTACACATTTTATTAAAATAATAACATTAGGAATTTTTAATAATAAGTTAACTCTCGAAACTAAATTTCAATTGAATAACTATTTATACTTAATTTAAAATAAATCAAAGTACGTAGGTGATTAGGATATATTAATTAGGTAGAACACATTTAAAATTTGTTACGAATAATTATTTTGCGAATAGTTCGACATTAGAAATTTTACAAGCAATTTATCTTCAAATTAGAAGATTAAAATACCAAATTATTTTAGAATAAAATTAGATTAATCTAAGTCAAAGTGAATGATCAATATTTGACGAAATTATAAATTAAGATTAATGCTTAAGCTTGATGGCATAAAAGTGAATGATCAATATATGGCTAAACTGGTTTAATCAGACTGACCGAATCAGTAATTTTTATAAAATAAAAAATAATCGAGAATTTAACTTAAACCTATAAATTGAGGCCCTAAAATAATTTATAGTAGATTTTAATTAGTTTAAATTACGTAATTTCAGATCAGCAGATTATGTACGAGTTTGATCCGTGGACTGATCTGGCTGACACACAATTCGAAGCATTCGTAGATCTCGCTGATTTCGCTGAGGGTTAGCCGCCACGTCTTTAGCCATTCAGGTGTGGGATATATGAATTATTTCTTTTGTGGGTGTACTCTTACCAAGTCGATCCATTTGACCTGACATTCGCACTTTATTTTAAGTAGATGCATTAAAACTGTAGAGCATGTTTATCCTTTCTGCACTGTAGGTAGATTTGCATAACTCCTAAACACCCGAATTTACTGTATTTTAGAAGTTAAGTAATTAAAAAATATAATATATATATATATATATATATATATATATATATATATATATATATATATGAGGGATCGGATTACACCACTATTTTGGTGACATGGTGTGACAATGTCCATTTTTGAAATTTCAAAATCCAAATAGTCGATCCAAACCGTTCAATATGATGAATATATTAAGAGTAACTTGGAAATCAAATTTTACATTTTTATGAATTTTTTTACTATTTATTAAGTATTTAACAAAATCGCTATATTCAGACCGTTGAATTTTTGAACCCCTCTAAATAAACCAAAAAAAAATTCAGAAAAATGTAAAATTTGATCTGTAAGCACAATTTTAACATATCCATCAAGTTGAATGGTTTGGATCGACTATTTGGACTTTGAAAATGGACGGTGTCATTCCATGTCACCAAAAAATGGTGTCATTTGATCCCTCCTCATATATATATATATATATATATATATATATATATATATATATATAGGAATATGCTAGCGCGCTATGCATAGCATAGAACCCCTCCATGCAACGGCTTGGATTTCGAGTTTTCAAAATCCTAATGGTCGATCCGAACCGTTCATCTTGTTCTCCATATTAATATGTGTTTGGAGACCAAATTTTATATTTTTTGGAATTTTTTTACTATTTCTTTAGATTTATTGAAAATCGCTGTTTTCAGCAAATCTGTACCATAAAAAAACAGCAATTTTCAATAAATCTAAAGAAATAGTAAAAAAATTCCAAAAAATGTAAAATTTGGTCTCCAAACACATATTAATATGGAGAACAAGATGAATGGTTCGGATCGACCATTAGGATTTTGAAAACTCAAAATCCAAGCTGTTGCATAGAGGGGTTTTATGCTATGCATAGCACGCTAGCATGTTCCTATATATATATATAATTAGAATATTAGGTTATTAGTTTGTTTCTTCTCGTAAAAAATAATATATTATTATTATTTTATGTGCATATGCATGAATTGGTGAGAGCTAAGCAGAGCCGAGTGACTTCATTCCATCTTGTGTCACTTGACATGGGACGACTCAACAGACATTGAGCCGAGGCATCACTTGATTCTCGGATGGCTTTTAGGATTTATATTATATGTATAAACTTTGATTATATATCATTTATTATTTTACCATTACGTGAGGGCCGAACTCGAGCCCCGAGGCACAAAACAATTTGGGAGGATTCTCCACCTACATTAAGAGCTACATGTCTAAAATGGCGAGATCCACAAGGCCGGACTCGAGCATTGCTGGTTCTATTATGTGTGCATAAGGTTGGACTCGAGCCTTGATGCACGGGGCTGGACTCAAGCCCCTGATCCTATTAGTCTGACTGGACGGTAGAGTTTTCTCCTGCTCATAAGGGATGAGATCGACTATTTTTTACGACTTGCATTTATGATTTTTCCTATTTTATATGTTTGGTTGAAGAATCGTTTAGACGAGTTAATACACTGAATTTTTATATAACCATTGGCTAGTGTGTTGTATAACTTATTGGCAATGCTCGATATCAATAGGCAACGTGTATTATTGCGCCTATGATCACAGTCCTTAGATTATTTTATTCGGATCTTTTGATCCTATTAGCATGCCACAGAGTGATTTACTAAATTCGTATTAATATTATTATTATTATTATATTTGTTCACACGGTGCTTTGATACTGGACTCCGAATTGATTACTATCGGATATTGTATTTTGACTTTGGATTTATTTCGCATGTTGGCATGTTAGAATAATCACATCATGGCATTAATTAAAAGTATTTTATGTCTATTATATATTGAGATAGGTTTACACTTGTGCATATTTAATTGTATTCATAACTGTACGAAATTTATAAATAAAAGTATTTTGACCATAGAGGATCTCTAAGAGATAATTCTGGATCACATACTGGGGATTAGTCGCTCACCCACAAGTTGTTTCGTGGGTTTTTAAGTAGAGAGTCTGGTGATCCGTAGCAGGAGTTGTCAGGAGCTGTCCCTGATGGCCACACGCTCAAGTAGCTAGGGTTAGGGTTTTGATTAGGTTTACGAGTCTCGTATTTCTTGTGTTATATATATGGGCTCGATAGATCATGTATCCCCTTTTGTAGTTGATGTTATTTTGGATCCGAGATGGATCGAACTATATGATGTGTATGTATATGTTTATTTATTTACTATGTGGCTGATGCTCGATATTTATATTATTATGGTTCCACTGCTTTTGTTTATTATATTTATGAATAGCCTTGCGTGCTAAATGATTAATTAAACACGTGGCGAGATTGATCACGTTTTAATCCAGAATTTCTAATTTGGGGTGTGACAAAACTTGCTCCTCATTTCTAAATGCCGAGGAGCTGATTTATGTCGTTTTCATTGCAGGACAGTTATGAGAAATACTAACAACCACCAAAAGGAAGAATAGAAAAGCTTAAATTCATATTATTATGATGAAATACTATCAAAAACTTTGGGGAGATCAAGCACCAAATAAAAAAGAAAATAAAGAAGAAAGAAATCACCTGATGTTCTGGAGCTATTATCTGGATGAACCACTAGCAACGGAACTTCAAATTTAACTGCAGGGGAGAAAAAATTGGAGAATCTCATTCCAGTTGATTGAAAATTCTTGATTACATACATTTTGCCAGAAAAATCCAATATTAAATGCCAAATGATATCTGTATGATGTATCCTAAATAAGTATAAGGATACAATACCCTACTGCTATATACCAATAGTAAGACTACATTAAGAAACTAAAACAATGCAAAACCAATTGCAACCAGTACATGCATATATTTTCTTGAGAAAATAAATAATATTTTGCATAGACATAATTATGAGCTTGGCAAAAGCACATACCTAAACTATTGATCTTTGTATATATTGATCTGTAGCTGGGAAAATTATTAAGAAAATTAGAAAACCCCCAATTAGCAACGATGTTACGAGTTTGTGAATACTGATCACAGCAAAATGCAATTTTGCTCCAATGCATATCTTTTCCTTAAATATGGCTCTCGCCTCAGGATTTCCTAGTTTCTTTTACGTACTAAGACGAACAAAAGACATGCTCCAAAAAAAACCTCGTTTTTTCTGGAATTAATTTAGATCAGAGGAATAATAAAAAGGCATTATCACAAACATGCTAACCATGTCTCGGTGACTAGCATTTTAAATAATACTGTTCAGATGATATCAGGGGCTAATGGGCTGTTAATGGTCTCCAATGGAAACCACGCAAGTCTGGCTGCTCTCATTTAATTAAGGAATGCATATTCTACTAGATCTACAAAGAACTAGTGAACACTTAAAATTTCAGAACTAATATAGAAGTCCGAACAAATTAAGCCTTGATGAAATAATTACAAAAAATAGTATGCCGAACTAAATTGGCTGTTGGAACAAATTGCAAAACTAACTTGTTGCTGAGAAAAATTGCATCGCATTGCCTACTAGGAATAAGTTGTAAAACTAATCCATCGCATATAATGTACTTCAGCCATAGATATTTCATGCTAGAGGTACTTTTTGAGGACCTTTAAGCTGCCAGGCCTGTCATTTACTATGCTTCGGCCGATTTTCAATTTGCGCCAAGTTGGAACAAAGCACAAAAAGATTCGGATCAATTTGTGAATTCTGACAGGTGGACCTTCAAAAATTAAAGGCCATAAAAGTTAACCTTACATCAATAAGTACACTACAATGTTTAGTTAAAAAATGATGTCTCCTCTATTGAGCAAGAAAATTTTGTAGGCTTTAGATAACAAATGTAACAGGCTAGAAGAAAAATCAAACCTAGATGAATTTTGGTTAATTCTCAGGCTTATAATATAGGTAGAATTTCAGCTACATAGACTAATAAGGCTTTATGGGCCATTGTAGTTTCAGCCCAATTAACACTAGAGAGTACAAGTTCACTTTAGGTTATATTTTATTTTGCATTTTGAAATACCGAATAAGCATGCGCAAAATGGAAGAGTGTAGAAGGAAACAAAGGATTTTGAAGTTCTTTTTTTAATATTTATATATCATTTTTCTTTTAATGGATATCTCCTTTTCAACTACTGGTGTTGGTTTTCACCTTTCATCGCCTTTCTTTTTTGCTTTTGCTTTAAGTTTATCGAATCAAGTTAAATAGCTTGATGTCCAATTTCCTCTATGTCCTCCTTGTATTTTTACAAAAATTATTTACCGTAATAGTAAAATGTATAGTTTTACAGTAAAGAACTGAAAAGAACATTTTGCTCCAATCATGGTATTAAAAACTGAAGCACCCGGGGCTAATGATTGCTCTGAAAATATTTATTTTCCAAGTCCTTGCTTTGGCATCTAGAGTTGCCTAACTACCTAAGTTGTACTATAGTTTGTTTCTTTCCATTAAATATAACTATAATTTATTATAAATAGATCCCGCTAGCATGCTTAGAGACATGATTGGTTTAGTTGCAAGTTGCAACCAAGAAATCAAGAGCATGTGTGGCCGACTAAAATATTTGACATTTCAACGCTCATTCAATTTCAAATTAACTTTAAAAATAAATTATTTTTTATTGTGAAAAGGAGAAAAAAAAATATAGGTATGATCAATTGATGAAATTAATATTTTGCAAAGAGAGGGTTCAAATGTATTTATTATTTGTGTTTCCATCATGTTTTTATTTTTTTAAATTACATGTCAAAATAAAATTGTTAAATGTCATCTCTACATTGTACATATAAAATTGATCACTTTTATTTTGTTTTTATATAAATTAATAAGTTGAAAAATCAACATCCATAATTTATCCATATCAATGATTTTTTTTAAGCTCTTGATACCAGTCAAAAAAAATTCGAAATGCTGTCATTATTTATATGTGCATGGAGAAAATAATATAGATTAAATATAACAGTTTTATTTTTATTATGTAAGTTTTAAATTTTAAGTTATTAATATTTAAATAATAGAAGTATGATGGAGGAAAAAAAAAAAAAAGACGACATTTGAATCTCTCTTTTTTGAAGTATAAAAACTGTATTAGATGTTCTACCTGGTTAAAACAAACTTACATATTTTCCTAGTCGGATCCAGGTGAAACCGGGTTCAACCCGCTAACATCCCTATTTGTCTTTAATAACATACAATAATTGTTTGCTTAATGTTGTAATAGGAAAGAAGTTGGTCACCAAATATGTGATCAGGACCCTGTAACAATTTTAAATGAGATCAATTGAAGCTTTCTTCTTAATGAAATGTCTATTTATTAAGTTAAAGTTGTTATGTGAGCTACAATTTAAATTCTGGACAGAACTGCTTACTTTTTAAAGTGATTTTAATGTCATTAAGGAGGCTTTTGCATTACACTTTTCGCTCTTATATTAATTTATTAAGAGTAACGCTAGTATGAAACGAAAGACTGCCAAAAATATATCATAATATCAATTTTAAGAAAAATGGATTAGTTTCATATAACAAACTTCAACTGTTGATTTTTATATTTTTGGTAAGACATGTATTTTTAAAATTAAGCTAATAAATTGTTAAAAAAAAACTTCTCTGCCTCTAAGTGTGAACTAGGATTTGACAACCTGACCATTTGTTTTAATATGTGATAAAAAGAGGTTGCCAGTGCAATTTGTGCAGATATGGATACATTTAATTTGAGAAAGAAGACGAATTTTCTAAAGATGTGTTTAGAATGTGGAAGCTTCCTCAAATATTTTACCAAATCAACCCAAAACAGCCTGACCTGGTCTCTGCTGTTGTCATTTTTGAATGAATCATAAGGTTGAACTAATTATTTATTTATCTATCTATTTGTATGTTCAATTATTATTTCTTAAAAATACCAATTGAAGGTATTTGGTCAAACATGATATACCCATTACGCGTCTATGGTTAACCCACAACCCACAAATATGGAATCATCCGATTAAAATAAACTAACTAAAATTTAAATTATAGTTTTTAAAGCAAATAGGGGATAAAATTGGAGTCCAGGATCTAAGGTAATTCAAATTTAGAGTTTAGATTCGGACCATCCGATTAAAATCCATATCAATTCAATCTGAGATAAAATGCACAAGAACCAGGGCTAAAAATGAATTCGGTAATATCCATCCGAATCATCTCCGAATTCACTTCAGATCCGAATACGAATAAATGGAGCAAATAATTTCGCAGATCCGAATTCAGATATAAAATTGGAGTCCAATATCATCTAAGGTAATTAAAATTTTGATTTTTAAATTTGACCTGTCCAATTAGAATCCGGATCAATTCAATGTAAAACAGATCAGACGGTTCAGAGCTAAACTCAAAATTTGAGTTATCTCATGTGATATGAATTAATAATATTGCAAACAATGAATTAACAGTTCTTTTTCTTTGTTTAAAAAATGAATACAAGTATTTATGCTCTCCAGTCTCCAGTGGTTGTCATCTAGTCAACTATCATGTGGGAGGTCTCAAACATTGCGCTGTCAAACCCTTTTTCTAAATTATTATTATAAACTTAAAATTTCTGATTATTGACATATACAAGTTGTAACTTGTAATAATATATGCTTAACTTGATAGCCCCCACCCCCCCCACCTCCACGCCTAGCCTAGTTATATCATCCAAAACCAAAAGTCTTCATAACCCAAAGGGTTAGAGAGAGAGAGAGGAAGAGGGAGAGATGAAGGCACAGAGGCATTTTACAAGGGGAGAGCCAAAGAGGGTAGGGAATGTGGTGATCATAGCTTCTATGCTTCTCTCTCTACTCTTTCTTTCTCTCATCAAGTCTCGCTACTGCGCTTCTCCTTCTCATGGTGTGTTTTTATTGTCACTTGTTTCTCTTTTTCTTTTTTCTTTGTTTTACCACCTTTTTTTTATACTGATTTGGGTCTGAATTGGCAGTAAGAACGGATGCACATTTGAATTCTGGATTAAATGCTAATGAGGTTGTGAGGAATGAAAAACCACACAGCACCGATTCGACCGTAGAAGGTTAGACGTAACTTTGTTTAAATGTTTTTTTTTTTTTTTTTTTTTTCTGGTTCTCTCTTTCTCTTTCTTGTATTTTTTTTTTTTTTGTCATGGATTCCTTGCTTGGAACTTGGTTAAGAATAAAATGGCTGGAAATCAAAAGTATTTAATTTGCTTTGCCACAAGATGAAGCAATTTTCAGAAACCAATTTTGCAGTGGTTCGGTTAAATTGGGATATTTTTTGGAAAGTAAATAGTTTGAGCAAGCTTTTATTTACACGCGTTTTCAAAAAGGAAACCAATGTGCAATTTTACATGCTTGTAGGGTACTAGTTAAAGTCTTTTCTAATATTAATTTCCAGATTAAACTTTGCTTCAGCACGGTTTTTGGTAATTGTAATCAATCCTGGATAAGGAAGACAGGATCTACTTGTAATATAAAAATAAAAGAGGTTTCTTTGTGTTAAAAATGTCAACGGATCTGATCTTGAAATTGGAACTATAGACTAGGAGGACCAAAGAGTAAAATCATGGACAATGTCAAAATTCCTAATTTTAATCAATTAATTTTTGCTCTCTTAACAGAGGATGAAGATGAAGAAGTTCAAATCAACCCTGCTGCCCTTGGAACTATTAGTTTAGCTGATATTAACAATAAACCAATTTGCTTTGTGCCTACAAAACGATCTGAAACATGCGATGCGAGAGGTGACATTCGTATTAAAGGTTCCACCAACACCATCTACATCCCGACAATCACGCAAGAGCACAAGATCAAACCGTACGCACGAAAGCACGACGAATTCGCGCTTTCTTACGTGAAAGAATGGACATTGAAGCCCTCCACCGGAGACCAGGCCCCGCCCAAATGCACGCAAAAACACTCTGTACCAGCAATGCTGTTCTCATCTAACGGGTTCACTGGTAACCTGTTTCATGATTACACTGATGTATTGGTGCCGTTGTTCATCAACACGCACCCGTTTCACGGTGAGGTGAAGCTTGTGGTATCTGAGATCAAGTCTTGGTGGATCAACAAATTCATTCTGGTATTTAAGCAATTGACGAATTATGACATAATTGATGTGAATAATGATGACGAGGTGCATTGTTTCCCGAGAGTTATTGCGGGCCCCACTTACCATAAGGAGCTTGGTGTTGACCCGTCAAAGACCCCGACTGGTTTCTCGATCTTAGAGTTCAAGCGAATGCTCAGGATGGCATTTAAGTTGGAGCGGGCAGAGGTGGTGTCGACAACGCGTAATAAGCCAAAGCTGCTTATCATTTCTAGGAAAACTTCACGCCGGTTCATGAACCTTAAGGCCATGATTGCAGCGGCTGAGAAATTAGGGTTTGAGGTCAAGACTGCCGAGGCTGACATGAACACGGACCCACCAACCTTTGCCCGATTGGTTAACTCAGTCGATGTCATGCTTGGAGTCCACGGTGCCGGCCTAACCAACATGGTCTTTCTCCCGGTAGGTGCTGTGCTGATTCAATTTGTGCCTTACGGGAACTTAGAATGGCTTACAAAAGAGACATTCAAAGACCCGGCACCCGACATGGGGATACACTACATGGATTACTTTGTGCAATTGAATGAATCTACGCTGATTGAGCAATACCCGAAAGATCATCCCGTGTTGAAGGATCCAACGGCCATTCACACGCAAGGGGGGTGGGATGCTCTGAAATCGATATACCTGGATAAGCAAAATATAAGGCCAGATATCGAGAAATTCAAGAACACGTTGGTTGAGGCGCTCCGGCTGATACGCAGCAAGAAGAAAAACCATGTGCAGATGAATTGAGCTAGATGGCAAGTTAGTTGATTTGTTTTTTTTTTTTTAATTTTATTTTTTTATTGTTTACTTCATTGTTTCAGGTACAAATAATTATTATAGTTTTTCAAATGCTAAGAGTAACACCATTGTGTTGTAAGGAATTTTTTTTCACTTTCTTTTTCTTTTTTCTTTTTCTTTTTGTACTTTTGTAATTTCACGATGTTATAGGGGTGGAATCAACAAAAGCTGTGAAGGACATCTTTTTTTTCCCCTCTTTTTAGTTAGACAAATATTTATTCCCAAGCTCCCTTTTCTTATTTCTCACAATATTATTTTCATTTTTCTCTGGTAGAAACAAATTAAACTTTGATGTTATTTTTCTTCTCCCCCTTTAATCACACTCATGCCATGATGCCATAGTCAAATCTTTAATATTTTACCTGAACATAGCATTAGTTTAATGATTTAGAATAGTATAACTTGTGGTTCCTTTTATGGTGGCCAATAAATGGTATCAAAAGACTGGTTCCAATTCAAGGTTGGTGGCTTATTGGGGGAAGCATCAACGGGAGAGTATTCTCTACGAAGCTGTGTAGAGTTTTTAATCTAATCTGTTCATTTTGATCGGACGAATCAGATCAGAGAAGTCCAAATTTTGAGATTTAATTTGATCCGTCCGATCAAAACGAACGAATCAGATTAAAAGCTCCGCAGAGAATAGCGTTTCAGCAACCACAGCTACAAGCAATAATAGTTGTCACAATCGCTTTCCTAGAAACCGACCCAAACAAAACAGGAGTCTAATCAAAGGATGCGTTCTGGTCGCCAAACCAAATGGTCCCCTGCCTCCAATATTAAGCACTGGGGACATCCTGAAGCCTTGAATTGAATTATCTTAGCTAACAAATACATATGATATTGCCATATTGGACATTATTTCTAATATTTACAAGGGTTCCGTATATAGGTATATGTTTTTTAGAGTATATGTACACATACTCATATAGTTGTATGTTTTCCGACTAGCATTGTCGATGAAAATTCGTAATCTAATGATCAAATCTGAATCCGCATCAATGAATTTTAAGTAAAATATCAATAATATTCACTATGATGTATTTTACTCTAATATTCAATAATATATTAAAAATAATTAAATTAGGATCAAAGAGCCTTATGATGTATATTGTTATTTCAGACATTTTAAGTAAAATATCTGATATATTATTTGAATCTCATCCAAAATCTTTACAATAATAGATATGTATCAGAATTTAATCAACAGATTATTTTTAGATATAAATACACATATGATCGAACCTCATAAAATATCAATAAATTTGCGTTTGAATTATATTAACTCTATCCGAACCTAGTTAATTGACATCACAACTTCCTAAGCTCTAACAATCATTCTTGTGAAACGAATCTTTGACATTTTTGGTTTACAAATCCTTTTTAATTATTGAGAAACTTAGTCGTATGCCTATCAAAATTCGGGGGTTATAGCAAAGGGTAATGTTAGCACAAGTTTTTTGCTACTGTAAAATCTTTGTTTCAACAATGAAACAAATTATTTAGCCTTCTTTTTTCATAAAAAAAAGAAAAAGAAAATTCCACATTAGAGATTGAACCCAGATGAATTGATGAAGACCTTCATATATAAGACATCAAAGACAGATTTAAGCAGAAGGAATTGGATTCAATTGACTCCATTTATTTTAAAAAATATATATTTATATATAATTTAGAGTAAAATATTATAGTAATCGATCTTAATTTTTCATAGAAAAAAATATATAATCAACTTTGAATGATTGATCCCTATAGTTTGAGATTTGACTCCGCTCTGTAATCCATTATTGGACCCTTGCTATCTTTTTTTTTTCTTAAAAGGAAAGAAAATACAATTAAGATGATTCTTTTAAGTGATTTCATTTAATTAAACCATCTGAAGTAAACTTGCATTTTGCATTGAAACCTTCATAAGTACCATTATTCGTGCCTACAAGCTTTAAGCCAAAAAAAGAAAATGGTGCCATTAAAATGGGAGCAGGACTCTCATTTTTCCTCAAAAAGAAAAAGAAAAAAGGTGCCATTATTAATTTGGAGCTGGATTTGGATATCTATGGGGCCCATCATTCATACGTAGACTCATAATATCACGTTTTGTGAAAGGGGGTCATAATATCGCATCGTCACGCGAACCCATGAATACGAAGAGTGTGCTTTTTATATATACTCATATATATATATATATAGGAATATGCTAGCGTGCTATGCATAGCATAGAACTTCATGCAATGACTTGGATTTTGAGTTTTCAAAATCCTAATAGTCGATCCGAACCGTTCATCTTGTTCTCCATATTAATATGTGTTTGGAGACCAAATTTTATATTTTTTTTAAATTTTTTTACTATTTTTTTAAATTTACTGAAAATCGCTGTTTTCAGCAAATCTGTACCATAAAAAAACAGCGATTTTCAATAAATCTAAAGAAATAGTAAAAATATTTTAAAAAATATAAAATTTGGTCTCCAAACACATATTAATATGGAGAACAAGATGAACGGTTCAGATCGACTATTAAAATTTTAAAAACTCAAAATCCAAACCATTACATAGAGAAATTCTATGCTATGCATAGCACGCTAACATGTTTCTATATATATATGCAATTATGAATAACTTTACATCTATGCCAACTGCCAAGGCATCCATCCATCCATTTTAGAGCGCTTTTGGGACCTTGCCAAGATGCCGTGTGTTCAAATTATTGTACTCGTGCTACCCTCGTGCATGCAGTGCTATTTATTTTTGGCCGGTGTTAGGTGGTTATGCATTGTTTTGACTTAGTAATGTTGTTTGTTTATAATTTATAGCAAAATAATGTGTGTATTCTTGCAAAAGAAAGAAACAAATAATAATGTAGAAAATTGTAATAGATATAATAAATAAAATATTATATACAAAATGATAACATCTCAGAAATAATTTAAGAAAAATTATGTAAGATATTTACTAAAATTTTCTTTCAGTATATAATAAACGTAGTTAATAAGAGCTCAAAATATTTCTTAATTTGAAGAGAAATTTATTTCAGTAATTTTAAATTGTACTTAAATGATGCAAATAATACGAGCAATAAAAATAAGCACTGATGCAATGAAATGAAAAAAAAAAAAAAAACAGAAGATTTAAAACAAAAATGACAACAAAAAATTCTCAGAAAAGGTAAATATATTTTTTGGAGTATTTTATTAATATAGAAAGGTTTAGTAATACAACAGAGAGAAAAAATTAAAATGATCCAATAATATACATAAGACGGAACATTTCTGGTTGACTAAATTAATTCGGAATTCTTTTTAACAAAGTTTAGGAAATATATAATGAAGCAACAAGAAAAAATTAGAGGGCTATATAGTACAAATTAATCAATTGAAAATTATCTTAGTAATTTGTCGTAAACCCTATGAGATAAAACAACCAAACTTCGTCCTTAAATAACAAATAAACTTTTATTTCTAAATTACTCATTTTACGTAGCGATTGAAAGAAATATCATGAATAAAAATTAGCTCAATCGGATATTCGTAATAGAAGAATAAGCGTCCAAAACTCCAAATATCAAAATCTTGTAAGTAACAAGGTTCTATTTCGGAAAGTTTCAGGGACGTTTCGCAAAATATTAATTAAAAAAAATTCTCGTCAGTTGACAGAACGATGTGCCCTATGATTTTTATTAATCCCTCAAAAAAAAAATAGCAAATATGCCCTTCAAATGAAAAAAAAAATTAAAAATGTCCTAACCGCCTAACGTTTGGGCGGTCCACTCTTAGCATCAGACTGCCCAACATAACTAGTTTATATTAGCAAATAACAAATATATACTAGTTATAAAATAATTGTGATTTTTTTTTTACAGATGTTTATCAAACTGTAATTTTTTTTTGTTTAGAGAGATTTTAATATTTTCATCTAAAATAAATATTATATGAGGCCTATTCTAGAAGAGTATATTGTTATCATTAGTGTTTTAAAATACAGCTGCATATGCTTATGCAGTGGTCTTTTTCATACAGAATCTTATGCAGTCAAGTTCATACGATTTTGAATATGCTGGCACATATGCGGTCTATGTGGACTTAAAAAAAAAACCTAAAAACTATTTTGGGCTGGAGGAGAATATAATATATAACATTTATAATATAGTAAAGAGCACAAATTATTAGACTAAACAAGTATGTAGAAATAAATTTATTTTATTTTATCTATATTTCTTTAACAAAGCATAATAAAACCGCATATGTACATCCGCATACAAATCCGCATATATGGCCGCATGCCGCATATGCAGTATGCAGTGGCCTTCTGCATGCATGAACAAAACCGCATTTTAAAACATTGTTTATCATAGAGAGATTTTGTGATGTCATATCGATCAAATTAGATTACTTTGAAGAGGCATTCTTATTTATAAGATTAGATTGCAAATACTTGAACAGCTGCCAAGCACCAATTGGAGACGTAAAATTAACAAATGCATATTTAAAATTGCCAAAAAATACAAAGGAAAGAGTGTCTAAACTTGAATTGAAGTTTCCGATTAAGTTTTTCATTTTTATTTTTCGAACATGTAGAATTCCAATTTTTATAGCAAACATTCATGTTAGTTTGTAATAATCTAGAAGTCAATAATACGTTAATTTATCATAAAGCTTTGTTCATGAATTGGATGATTAATATCATTTTGTTGCCTTGAGTATTATTGCATTTATGGATCATTTCGAGTTCATGACTGAAATTGTAAAACTCCATAATATAGATGATATATACTCTTAATCTTAAAAGGTCACTGACCAAGATAATTAGCAGGAACACTAATTACCGCTATAAGGTTAGTATGTGGATTAAATGATGGTCAAGTTTTACAGACCATAGACAAGAAGTTGTCATTTTAATCACATAGATATATGTTCCAGGAACATGATATCTGACAGACCCCGAATGAAACATTATACGGAATTGTGTTCGTGTCATTAATGCTTTCATTCAGTGTTAAGTTCTAAAGTATGAGGTATTCATCTTTCCTACTAAGAAATGTATATGTGTGATTGTTATCAAACGCTGTCGGTAAAATGCAGTTATAACGGTAGCTCTTCGGTATACATGGCTTAGCTGAGGTAGTGATGGTTTACCAAAAGTACTATTGTCCCTCGTATCTCTATACGAGCTATAGCATCACTGGGCCCCTTGATAGAGTAAGATTATCAGCGCGCGGTATGATTACAAGAGTAATCATATTTGATAATCTGCTCAAGATCAAGAAAAGATTAAGTTTACAAGGATGACACACACCTACCTTGAAACTAATCTGATAGCTATGTGACAAAAGAATTAACACGAGTAAATTGTTTACTGGATCGTGATATTGTACTGCACAGCATCATCTGTGTAATTGGATGGTCATGATGTGTTGTCAGATGCCTCTCATGATTATAGAAGTTAAAACAGTTTTAATTCTATTTACCAACATAACACAGATCCTATTGGGTCACACCATATAGGAGTTAATCGGAGAATCTTATTGTGATTGATTATAAATTAGTTATGATCAATAGTAAGATGGTTATAATTAATTATACGTGTTATAATTAAATTATAAATGTTATGTAAAAATAACAAGCAAAAACATTGGTTAATTTATAAACGTGTATGACACGTTGTATAAAAGTTAACCGGTTAATTTATAAATGTGTATGACACGTTGTATAAATTACCGAAACAACAACCGCAAGAAAAATATATATAATTGTTCAGAATAATTATATGAATATTATTTGTGTTCGGGCCGAGGGCATTCGAGTCTTTTCAGATTCGTCCTTATCCGCATGACATGTCATCGATCCTATCCAGATGACACGTCATCGATACCGAAACAAACAACCGCAGAAAAATATATATAATTGTTCAGAATAATTATACGAACATTATTTGTGTTCGGACCGAGGGCATTCGGGTCTTTTCAGGTTCGTGCTTATCCGCATGACGTGTCATCGATCCTATCCAGATGACACGTCATCGATCTTATCCACATGTCATCATCCTTATCCATTCGATGGCATATCTTGTAAATAGGCATATGTTGAGGGGTATTTCGGTCTTTTGCGAACCTCCTCAAAAGCCTATAAATAGAGGTGGAGGGGTAGAGAGAAAACTCACTAATTCACTTGTATCGTTTCGTGCAGAATCGAATCGGTTTTTCTCTCTTTCTCGGTTTCTCTCCCAAATAGTGTTTCGGTTGAGAAAAGAAAGTTATACGTAGTTAACGTACAATCTTGCGGGTTGTTGTGGAGTATATTTACGGGGTCGATGAATAGTGTTTTACCGAATTTCGCGGTATTTCAGTTTTGCTCATTGATGAAACTGAGTAACTGAAAATTCGTGTTTACGGGTTTTCGTCTTTTCCCCGTGAATAGTGTTTTTGCAGAATTCCGCGGTTTACGGTATTTCTGGCAGAAGAAATAAACCGCTCTCTGGTTAGTCCTGGTGGATAACCGATAGAGGCATCAGACGTCTGATGCTCCGAGACGAGTCGATTCCTTCCGTGATGTAGCTCTACACGCTCGGTCTGCATTCCAACTGTGATTTGGAAACAAGGTATAAATATGTTATATTAATCTATTTAATTGGTAAGTAGATTAAAGTTTTAGAAATCAATCATGGAGTAGATCTGTAAAGGGATTAAATTGGGTTTTGATGCCAAAGGAATACTGAAGGTGGACCGCCTTGGAAAGTTTCCTGACATACCCCGTTTAATCCTGAGCTTAAGTTGGCCGTAGAAATTTTTGTTCTACGGTCATTCCGCACCTTAAGCCTAAACGGGTTTTGGTTACCGCGAAACCACAAAAGTGGTATCCGAAACCCAACAATTCATTCTATACACACTAAACATTTCTAACCTTTTTTTTTTTTTGAGATGTTTAGTGTGTATAGAATGAATGCTTGCTATAAAAATTTAACATTAAAATGAATGTTTTGATATCTTTTTTACTATCTTTCAAATTAGATTTATTACTCAGAGGTTTCGCGGTGCGGGGTATTACCTAGACATTTCTCATTTTTAGCACCGAATTGAACATGAAAAATATCAAAATAAATGTTTGCTATAAAATTGAATATTTTTCATTTTTTAGTTTTAAATAAAAATATTAAGATTTAAAAAAAATGACCGCCCAAACTCTTGACCAATGTTATCAAAACCGAACTGGACGTCGACCCGGTAAAGCTTCAGGTTAATGGTTCACTGGTCAGACCGATGGTTTAACCGATTTGACTGCTGATTTTTTAAATACTTACATATTTATTTATAAGATATAATTATTATTATAAATAATTATGTTTTATGTAATAAAATTTTCAATATACATATTAACAATCTACTATAAAAGTAAATTTATATATTAGAAATAATAATTTTTTATTAGAAAATAATATATCTATTGTGGCTCAAATGTAGAACTTATTGTTAGAATTAGTAAAATAATTAAATAAAATATTATGAAATATATTTTTTATGGAAGAAATTTTATAGTTTTACACTTCATAAATAAATTGAATAACTACATAGAAATTCTTTAGTTTTTGTGATCAGGTGAACCCCTAATGATCCATAATAGAATTAATATTTAGTTTATAAAAAAATAATATTGCAACAAATGTTGGATTATTCTTAAACACATAATTGTTTACAAAGTTGTGTTACAAAACATAAATGACTACAGAAAGTTAGTTACATAATAATACACATTAGATTCCACTTTTTCTTTTAAAAAGTTGTTCCATTTTTTTCTCAAAAGTTGTTCATTTTCATTCAAAATTGGAAATAGTCACATAACAATAATGGACAAAAAACCAATATAAAAGCAGTTTTTTTTTTAATTCAGGTTTTTTATATAAAACTGGCCGGTTTAATTAAATATATCCGGTTATATTGCATATTTAGTCCAAATAGCGAACTAAACCGTAAACCTATCCGGTTCCGATTTATTCCGGCCGAACCAGCCGGTCCAGTCTGGTTTTAATAATAGTGCTCTTGACGGTCTAATGCTGAGAGTGAACCGCTCAAACGTTGGACGGTCAGGAAATATTTGCTACTTTTTTAGGGTATCAATAAAATCACGGCGATGTACCGATATTCGTACGATTGTTAGCATGAAAATTAACTAATTACACTATTTTCACGCATGTAGCCGCCATGTGCACACATTTGTCGCCCCTCTTGCTTGATTCTCGGTGAATGGAACATGCGGCAAAAATGAAATGGATGGTTTTGACCCATTATGGCAGTATATTTGGTTTGGCAAAAAATCAACAGTTTTTATACTGATTCATGAGATTTTAGTTTGATATATCGCCACACAAAATGCACAGAATAATATGATCATATGGTTTGGCAAAACATTAAATAGTGTTGAATTTTTTTTCAACGGTATTGGAAGAGTACAATGAAAGTTTATTTGAAAAAAAAAGATATTGTTAGAGGAATATTAGTTAGAATAATTATAGTTATGTTTGGTCACATAATATAATATTATTGAAAGAATATTATTTGTCTTTGCCTTTTTCTTTACTACGTGCTATTTTTTTATTTTTTTAATCGTAAAACAGTATTAAAATTTCTTGTTTAATAGTAATATTGCGCTTGTTAAAATCTCTTGTACGCAACATCATACTTGTTGAGAGTAGTGATAGAAAAGAAAATAAAGATTCAAATAATCAAATCGAATTAATTAATTTGTTGAATATAACACCAACGTCATCCAACGGTTTAAGTGGAATAATGTCACAATTGTTATGGGAATTTTTAACCCTATATATTTCTGACTATGATATTAATAATTGTGTAGCTAGACATTAGTTGTGCCAAAGCCCCACATGAATATGATTCTGATAATGACATAATCCTTTTAATTACACCTCTAATTAACAAACACTTTGCTGCGTCAATGAAACTGCGCCTTTCGTTTTGGTTGGAGAACTCAGGACCAACCCAGCATATTTATAAACTGGAAAAATGTTTTTTTTTTTCTTTTTGTAAGTCAAACTATTGGTAGAGCACTAGAGCTTAGTTAATGAACGAACAGTTTGGTTCTATGCTTACATGAGAATGGGCATGAACATAGAAATTGAACTAAAAAGTACTGTTTTTGTGGAAAAAAAAATTCAGTTAAACAATAATGCGGCCGAACAAGACCTGAGTGTTCGGTTGTATCGTGGAATTAGTTGTGGAAAATTTTATTTTTCTTTCTAAAATACTTAAAAGAGTGCATGAGAGATATATTATTATTATTTTTATGGGGGTGTTTATAACAATTTAAGAGGATATAATTACCTAATTATAATAGTAAATAACACCAATCACAATCAATTCAATAGACTAATCAAAGAGGAAAAATACATCAGCAAAGAGAAAAAAAAAATCTAAAATATATATAAACGTACGAAGAAAATCAACGTCAGCAAAGATCAAAAGCAAAAATATATAATCAAACTCAAATTTGTAATAATACAACTTTTTATCAAATTGCTTCAAATTTTAATCAAATGATCTAAATATAAAAATATATATTATGTTACCTCAGAAGATATGAACTCGAATTGCATTCAAATTCATATCACCTAAGATAACAAACATTTACATTTAGATCCAGACCGTCAAATTATAATTCAAATGAATACTAAGGGTGTGCTCCAGAAGGAGGAAGAACTCTTTCATTAAAAGGAGGGGAGGAGAAATTCGCCGATTTTGGGTTGCCCATCGTCTTTCTACTGAATTGGTTTGGATTCAGATCAGACCGTCCGAGCCTAAACAGATATATTCAGTTACCTCAGAGGTTATAGACTCAGCTGAATTCATGAGTTCGGTGAATAAAGCTTTCAAAAAGTTGGTAAGGGACCCCTTAAACTAATTTAAATTATTTAATGGCACGTTTATTCAATGCACATCGTTTTAACACATTATTAAAAACACAATGCATCAAGTAAGCCTTGCTGTAGACTCGTTAAATAAGCTAGGGTTTTTTATTATATTTGATGTTACCCTTGACCAAGCTCAGAAAATATCAGATTTAAAAATAGAGGTCTACTAATAATTATTAAGAATATTTTGTTTTGGGACCGCTAGTTAGTAGCGTGTCATGTTATGTTATTCTTCAGTATCCATCTCTAATATTATTATAATTAATTGATTTATACTTTACCATCTGCTGACAATGATGAGAACTAAATTTTAATTTAGTAGCAAAAAAATAGCATCCTCTGTATATGATTGTGTTGTTTTGAAATTCGGATGAGTGATACTTTATAAATATTAAAATATAAAAGATTACATCTTTCTTTAAAAAAAAAAATACTGACAATACCAGTTATTTGTTATTTCATTTGTGTGTACATGGTGCACACTTTCAACAAAATATAATTCACACTTTAAAAATAACGAACCGATAAAAATGTTAGTGATTAATATTGGTTAATCCTTGCACGAAATTTCTTTCGTGATAAATTTATTCCTCTTCAAAATAATAATGATGTTAAGTCTTCGTGAGTAGAATTTTCGAACCTATGATGTTATAGAGTCCGGTTAGTATGATATTGGTATTATATGACACAAATTTTAAATTTTATTAGATAGACTTTAAATAACGAATTTAAATTTACATGTAAAATTTATATTTTTTTCAAGTTATTTTAGTATCAAGTCAAGCAATAAAAAGTATTGAAAAATGAATACATTAAAATTAACTTAAAAACTTTCACATTTGTCCGCTTGACTTGGTACTTAATAAATTAAAAAAATTACAATTTTTATGTGAACGCACAATTAATAAAATAGATCGGATTAAACGGTTTGGATCGTCTTTTGAAACTGGTTTCATAAATTTTGGAATTGGTAAAAAGAGAGAACTAATCCATACTATCAATTTTTGCTATAGGATTTTTTAATTTGAGCCGTCCAAACACACACACACACAAAAAACGATCTAAATCTGATAAATCATCAGATTCAAACCATACGGTGTTCAATGAAACAAGCCCGGGTTCAATTTCATTGTATCTGTAAATTGTGAAATTGTTTCCTTCCGCAAAGTAACTTTTCCAGAGCGAAAACATCAATTTTATGTATTTTTTAAGGAAAATCGAAAGAATAATTATGGAAAGTAACAAAATAACCCTATTAATTAATTGTTGAAATTTTGATGATGGCAGCAAATTAATCTCAGTGCATTTTTCTCAAATAAGACGGTTTGGATTTAAAAAAAGAAAATCTATAATATGGTTTGGAAATAGAATAATTACAATCATTCCCAAACCTCTTTCCCCTCATTTATATAATTATAAGGTAAAAGTAAACAAGCTTATAGAATTGCAATAAACTACTTATATAGCGGTCAAAAAAATAAATTTTTTTATTTTATTTTATTTTTTACTTTTTGTAAATTTTTCATTGATTTTTGAACAAAATAATAAAAAAATGAGAAAAAAAATAGAGATATAAGATGACTAAGATTAGAAAAATAATAGACTTTTTGCTCTCCAAATAATATCCCAATTTTTTTCTTCAATTTTGTCATTTTTACTTCATATTCAATAATGGTCGGGTACTAATATTTAAAATAAATGAAACGCATGGCACGTCTACATATCGGCAAACAACGTGTCGTGTCATTAGAAGTGTCGGACTCCCCATTTAGAAAATTAGCAGACCTAAATTTGGCACTTGGCAGGTCGCATCATGCCATGCCACTTGGAGTTTGAGAACACTGTGTCATCCAAATTCCAATGCGTCGTTTCAAGTATGACGTGAGCACAACACGACAAATTTGTTAATCTGTACTATTATATGAGCAAATGAACTAATTTTTCTTGTGCAAATAAAGACATATCTCAAAGGAAAATCCTGCCCACCACTAAATTTAGCCAATTTGTACTTGACACGTAGCTGCCATCTTTCATCCGATTTTTTTTAAATATTCAAAAAAAATATTATTTTATTAAAAATAACCAGGTTCTGAGTGGAATTTTAAAAATACTCAGGTTGTAGATTTTTTCCGCGTTCCGAAATTTTTATTCCGGGCCGCGGAAAAAATTCGCGTCCCAAATTTTTTTTTTTTTTTATTCCGAGCGCGAATTTTTTCCACGGCCCGAATTTTTTTTTTTTAGAGTTTAGAGAAAGAAAATATCCATGATTTGGTTTATTTTTTTTATAATATATGTATAATATATGTGTATGTATATATAATATAAAAAAATGTGCGGCCTGAGTATTTTTAAAATTCCACTCATAACATAGTTATTTTTAATAAAATATATTTTTTTTGGATATTTTTAAAAGAATCGAATCTTTCATTTAATTAATGAGAATTTAAAAAATAACTTTCCAAATTAATTAATTAATGAGAATCTTGTCTTTTTCACCTTTTATTTCAAAACTAGTTAAAAAAAAAAGAAGTAACTTTACTGTTTATTCTTCTCCGTACCTCTCAACAGTGAGAAAAAAAATTACACATTCTCTTTCCATGAAAATTTCTTCACTTAAATAAAGTAGCAAAATATTTTATTTGTAACTTGTAAGTCATTTTGATATTATTTTTTTATATTTTACTGTTGCATACAAGTCAAATTTCAAAGCCTTCTTTATCATTAAAAATTTCAATCCCTCAACGGTACAGTACCAGTACTTAGGCGTTTTTTGCCATGCATAAAATAAGATTAGATGGCACTGAACCAGTACTGGTAAAGGTCGATTGGGAGAAGATGGAGTGAAATAAAAAAGGACCATATATAGTGACATAAGGACACTGGTAAAAAAATGGAGGAAATGACACAAACAGATCTGTACTGGACTGGTACAGCAGGCACTGGTACGAAGGAGAGGACTCATAGACTAATAGCCAAAACGCCTCAAATTTTTAAATACATATTATCAGTATTAGTTTGCGTTGGTGTGTTGAGAGTATCATATTATTGACGATTCTCACGAAAAAAGTAATTACAAAGAGCAATTTCATGGTAAAGTAATTACAAAGAGTATCAGATATTGGTTTCCCTCCATGTAATTTTTTTTTTCACCGTTGAGAGATACAGAAAAGAAAAAACAGTCAAGTTGCTTTCTTAATTAATTTTGAAATGGAAAGTGAAAAGACAAAGGAAGGAAAAAAGATTCTCATTAATTAATTAGTTTGAAAAGTCATTTTTTAAGGAAGCGTTTAATTGTCCACAGCTTTTGTCTACCATTTGTTCACAGTTTTGACTTACGCAAATATTGTAAAATTACTTCTACATACTGTATACTTATACAATATATCACATAAAATATATCAGTTAATCACAAAACATCCAGTAACTATTTGAAGTGGTCTCATGATAATTAGAAAAAGATTGCAACTTGCACAACAGGACAAAATAAATCTACTTTCAAACTGTACTTTCGGAAATTACAGTTATAAGAAGTTATTGGTAGTTAGAGTTAGTTATTAGCAATTATTGGCAGTTAGAGTTAATTATTAGCGTCCGCACTGGGTTGAATATTGTATACAGTAAAATTTTCAATTGAATCTTGTATACTATAAAATTAAATCAGCAGAACTGTAAAATTGAATCTTGTATACATTAGAATTATCAATTGAATATTGTTCGGATGAGTAAGAAGCCTCTTTATCATCTCTTTCTTCCAGATTTTTACAAGATGAATACGATAAAATTACAAGATGAATACTGTAAAATTACAAGATCAATACTGTAAAATTAACAAATCAATACTCTATATCACATTTCTATCATTTCTTTCCTCCAGATTTTCACAAGATGAATACTGTAAACTTAACGGGGCAATACTATAAAATTAACAGATCAATACTCCATATCACATCTCTATCATCTCTTTCTTCCAGATTTTCACAAGATAAATACTGTAAAATGACAAGATGAATACTATAAAATTAACAAGACAATATTGTAAAATTAATAGATTAATACTCCATATCGCCTCTCTATCATCTATTTCCTTCATATTTCACAAGATAAATAATGTAAAATGACAAAATAAATAATGTAAAATTAACGGGGCAATACAGTAAAATTAACATATCAATACTCCATATCGCCTCTCTATCATTTCTTTCCTATATATTCATTTGAAATGCTAGATCTGTTACTACATACAACGAAAACAACAAATTCAACATAAATAACTTACTAGATTTGAATTTTGTTGTGCTCTTCAACAAAAACAACTTTTATTCGATCACGCTTCACAATTGAAGATTCCATTGTGATCATGTATAAAAAACGAGATCGAGTCAGTAATCTCAATTAAAATCGACATTGCAAAGGAAAAATGAATCAGAAATAACCTACCGATTTCACATCACTACTTCTCGACTAGAGAATCTCCTTACTTTTCTATATCTTTCTACTGACGATCAAAGCTTCCCCTTAGAAAAGAATTGAAGACGCTACCGAAGCACTACTCGTCCTGGTAGTGACGGAATCCAAAGCAACTTTTACGATTTCTCCTTTGATTATCGATATCTTGATGAGAGAGTTCGTCAATAGCGATAATAAACAAGTTATTTTGAATAATGTAAAACCACAAGATACATATTGTAAAACTACAAAGTGAATACTGTAAAATAACCCAATTATGTTCCAAATCACCTTGCTCTCATCGCTCTCATCTCTCTTCATTCGAAAGTGAAAATCGAATACTGTAAAACAAAATATCGAATCTTGTAAGCTTTTAAATCAAAAAATTCAAATCGACGACATTACAAAAAATGATTTATGTAATTTTGAATTCAAATATTAAATTTAAATAGAAGCAGCTAAACACTTAAATCTATTGTCTATCTATAGAACGTTGCTATGAAGAAAGAAACGAAATCAATAAATTGATCCTTCAAAAAATTAAAATAGTGGAAAATCAAGATCTAAAATTGACATCCTTCGAAAAAATTGAATCATTAAAAACTAAATCGAAGAAAATCAATCAATCATACCTGAATAAAAGTTTAAGATGCATCACGAGTGTCGTCACTGCCATCAGATGCTAGTAGCTGCCGTCATTGCCGCCGTCAGACTTTATCGCCGTTGCTACCGTTGGACACTAGTGGTACGATTCTGAGATCGAGCACTAGTGGAGGAAAGCATCATTCCAATCGAAGTTGAACGGTGATGGAACAATTTGTATATGAATCTAAGTTGTGAATCAAGCCATCATTATGTCTAATCATATGTATGGATTGAAATCAATTCTCGTCTGAAGCATCAACTATCGCAGAGAAAAGATCCAAACGAAATAATGAATTTTTGTTTGTTTTTGGATGCATGAATGAAATAAATCTTCATGATTTAGAGAAAAACAAATTGGAGTCAAATTGATTTGAAAAAAATGAAGAGAAGAAAAATATCGGAAGAGATCTGTCTTTTATGAGGGTAAGGACCGAAGGTAGTTAAAAACGGTTAAATTGGAAGTGAATAAGATTTGTGGACAGACCGTGGACAAAACACTATGGACAATAACCTTTTCTCATTTTTTAAAGCCTCATTAATGAGATAAAAGATAACAACTATATGTCAAGTACAAATTGGCTAAATTCACTAGTGAGCAGGATTTTCATGTTCATAGGTAGGCAGAGGATTCGTTCTCTCAAAGAAAATTTGTTCAATAATTAGTTTCAAACTTGAGGTATCTTGAATTATTTTTAATAGTAAAACAATTAACGACTATTACATATGTCGTTTTTTTTTCTTACATAATAACAAAATAAAGTTAAGATACATAATATTTTATTCATTTTGAGAATGAGGTAAAAACTAAAACTATTAAATCACTCAATTGAATTTGCAGCCCCCTACATAAATTATTGTGAACCTCCTTTTCCGAGCCCTGAAAAATGTGAAAACTTGTATCATACGAAATGTCGCGTCAAAAAGTTAGAAGATTTTTAGCTCAATAATGACGTGACATAATTTTATGTAAACAAGCTAATTAAACTTATAATATTTAATTAGAGTAAAACTAATATACACTTAAGTGTACCGTATACTTAACTCTAGGACCGTACAATTTTTTTAAAAGTCGTGCAGTGCGAATCTCAAAGTTAATCCTAGAGTTCTAGAGTTAAGTGTATAGTTCAATCGGTACACTTAAGTATATATTAGATTGACTCATTTAATTAACAAATTTGCAAGCATCGGTATATATTATGCTAAAAGGAAAGGACAATTTGAGTCCTTGTTTCACTTTTTAAATAGTTATTAAAATAACAAAATAAGACCAATAATGAAATTTATATTACTCCCACCATATGTAATAATTACTCTATTTTCTAAAAATTTAAAACTTTAAAAATCAACATTTAAAATTGTCTACATCATTATATTGTACAAATTTTTAGTATAAATAAAACAAGTGGAAATATAATAATTTTAATGTATGTATAAAAAGTAACAAAATGACACGTCTGATTATTTTTTTATGTTTCACCTTTTTAAAAATGTTATTACTATTTTAAAACAGGTAATATTATGAAGACCTCAAAATAAAGATAATTTAAACTCTCTTGAGAAAAAATATTATCACTAAAGTTCAGATATTTAAAATCTCTTAAAAAAAGTTATCACCAAACCCTTAGGAATTAACATATTAATTGCAACGGTCAACAGTTGCAAACTGTACGCTACTTCTGTGATAGGAGGCTTTTGAGGAAATGTGATGCCTGATTAATTATCAACATTTGCTTGCGTCGAGACAAGACTATTAAATATTGAGTTAATTTCTTGTTTATTCTTCAACTCTTTCTTATTTATCAACTTCAATATATTATATTTATCTCTCAACTCTTCTCATTCTTTCTTATTTATCTTTTGCATTTAGTTAACACACTTTAATTTTAATATTTCCGTCATTTATTTCATTTCTTTTAATTAAAGCAAATAAAAGGAATGTAAGAGAGGCAATAGTGAGGCGAAAAATAAGGAGGAGAGGTCATTTTTGAGCTTCTCCTTCGCTTCTCTAGTGGAGTTTTTTTATTTGCAACAATTCGATTCGGAATGCGAGTTGTAGTGCCAGTTTGGGTCTCTCAGTTACTTTTTGCACTTGGTCGGAAAAGTGTTAGGCGAGTAGAGACCTTGAAGAGCAAAGAAGAGAAGAAATATAAAGCGAACATTATCAAAAAGAATGTGCTTCGGTAACTCACTGACCTGATCATGAATTTAGTCCTACACTCCTATTGAATTTGGAGTGGGGTGCTAAAATGCACTAACCACCATTGTCTCTCTTCTATCTCCCATGCCTTCATTTGCTTTAATTGAAAGAGGTGAAATAAAGGAGGGATATAATGAAAAATATAAAAGTTAAAATGTGTGGACTAATTGTAAGGGGTAGGGTTGCACAAAAAATTCGTAGTTCGTGATTCGATTAAAGTTTGATTCGAAAAAGTTCGTAAAAAATTCGATTAAAAAAAATTCATAAAAAATTCAATTCAAAATAGTTCGAAATTATTCAAACCAAATTCAAACTGTACCTAGTTCATTTGAAATAGATTCACGAACTATTCTAGTTCGAACCTCAAAGTAATGTGAACCGTTGATTTTTGCTGATGACTTAAAAGTTAAAACATAAGGCCGTCTAGCCATAAGTCATAACTCGTAAGTTGTAACCCTCACTTTCGGCGACTATGATTACTATTCCTTATCGTAAAAATATTCGAAATTGAGTTCGTAAAAAATTTGATTTGAAATTAAATCAAATCAAACTTAGTTCGAAATTAATTCAAACCAAACTCAAACTAGAGTAAATTCTATTCGATTTGATTCAATTCGTTTGCAACCCTAGTAAGGGGTAAACAAAAAATAATGAGAAGAATTGAGAAGTAAATATAATATATTGAAGTTTTGAAAAGTAAATAAGAAAATAAGTAAGAGTTGAATTACACATAAGATGAGATTTTATGGTTCCAAGTTCCAACATTTGTTTGTTTGCTACGATTTCAAATGTAATTTGGCACCATTTTAATGATGATTATTAAATATGGCATCGTGGTTCCCAGTTCACCCCGTAATTGTGCCCGATGATAAGCAATTAATTAAAGATGAATTGTATATTATTATCGTTTATAATTCTCGCCCTTACACAAAATGAAAATAATTGTATGAATGGGGGATTTCACCTATTCTCCCTTCTGAAATTTATAATATCACATTTACCATTTAAATTGTTAAAAACTCATAAATTTACTTATTTATTGTATTTTCTATTAAAATATATTTTAAATTTATAAAATAGCAATTTTATCATTTATTTATAAAAAAATAAAAAATATGTAACATGTCAGTATTTTAAATCGGTTTTCGAGAACAAATAAGTTATTTTTCTATTTTTGACGCTTACATCTATCCTCAAAATCAATCAATTAAAAAAATAATATTTTTCTTATACATGTCAATATTATAATGAGTTGGGCTAATATGACACTAGTGTTATATAAAACTAAATAACATCACATCTTAAACTCTTAGATATGCTTTAAGATCCGTAATATTCGCTTTTACTGTTCAAGCACTTTATTTTGGACGGATCTTAAAGCAGATATAAGGGTTTAAGATGTGGTGTTATTTAGTTTTATATAACACTAGTGTCATATTAGCCCAACTCTATTATAATTGAGTATGGCTAGTATAACGTTAGTGTCATTTTAGTCTATATAACACTAACTTCAAAACCTATCGAATCGATTTCAAATGGTGAATCCAAATCGTTCAAACTGATCTAATTCATTAGTTGTGCATTTACATCAAAATTTATGATTTTGTCGATTCAAGTCAAACGGTCAAATGTGTGAGTTTTTAAGTTGATTTTAATACATTCATTTTTCAACATTTTTACTGCTTGATTTAATACTAAAATAACTCAAAAATATAAAAAAAAATTTTATGTAAACACATCACTCATAAAGTAAATCGATTTAAACAGTTTGAATTAGTCATTTATAGTCTATTCAATCGATTTTGAAATTAGTGATATATATCACCGATGTTATATTAGCCGGACTTATTATAATTAACTATACATGAAATTCTCCCTTGTATGAAATGTTAGTGTCTTATTTGAGGCCTGTTCTCAAAGTCTTCCACAGAGAATTATTTGGATTCCACAACAAAGCATTTTAGGGGAGAATTCGCCACTTTTATAAAAGAAACAAAGCATACTTTAAAAATTCACACCTTGATTTGCAATACTGGTACTTTCGAGGAAAAAGGTGAAAGAGAAATCTTATCCATTCCATCCAATCAAAATTAGGTTTTGTGGGTTGCTCTGCCTCTGATCGCCATGTTAATTTCGAGATCAATTTCATTTGTACATGTTTGTTTTTTCCCCTTGTCTTTTATATAATTTCTAAGTTACGAATCTCCCAAAGCGTAACTACTCCTTATCATGAATAACGAATTAAACAAGTTGTATGAATTTCCTGATTTATCTTTTTTTTTTTTTTTTCCTTTTTTAAGTAATGCTATCTTCTAGAATTAAGACTTACTGGACGAAATTTCCTTTTCCTACTGTTAACACGCAGCTTTCCTTATGGACAGCTCCTCTTAGAACTTATTTCAAGCAGCGACTTTATATGGTTCATACCATAATATATGCATTATTTTACAAGATAATATAATTTTGTCAAAAAAAGTGTTGGTTAGATATTTAATATTTTCTGTTAGATAGAACTGAATAATTAAATAGCTTCTCATACCTGTACAACTTTCCAACTATTCATAAACAAAAATTGTAGCTTCTCATTATAGACTGCCTTTAATATCTGTAATCTGTTATCTAATGAAAAAAGGAGAAGAAATAATTAAAGAGAGAGAGCAAGAAGAAGAGGAATTTTTTATTTAAAGAAATTATTATTATTAAATAATAAATAAATACAGAAAGAGTGCATTCATTTTATTAGGTCATATATGGATTTGAAAAAAAACTTTGGACCAATTTTTTTTTTTTTTTGGATTCAAAGTGTTTTTATTTTAGAAGTGTGGCTGGATTTTTCTGAAACAAAAAGTATGCTAGATTTTTGAAATAGTAGCAGAGGTTTTTAAACAGAAATAATAGTTAGCATTTTTTTCTGAAACATAATAATATTATATATTCGAAAAAAAAATTAAGTTCAAAGTTTTAATTCGAATGTTTTTTGTGATCTATCTATGACATCAAAAACTTTATGTTCCTTTTATTATTAAATAATAATTTCAATAAATAAAAAATTGCCAAAGAGAATAGAGAGGAGAAGAGACCATAATACTTTGCAGCCAGGCAATATATGCTAATTGCTAATGTTTCAAAATAAAAAGAGAGGAGAAGGGTCGAAACAAAAGAAAAGGGAGCATATACAATTAAGCACCGCTTTAAATATTCCCTTGCAGTTTCAGCTTTTTGGGAAACAAAGTGCTGAGCAAATCACATGGCTTGTAGCAATCAATTGTAGCATTAAACGAGCCACATTGACATAAGCATCTACCTACCACGGTACTTAGTTTATAACTATTCCGTAACGATATCAGCAAATCTTTAGGTATCACATGACGTGGCGTTGGAGAGGATCCCAAAATCTAATGGGATCAGTATCACAATGAATTGTAACTGTCCAAATTCTCTAACAGTTCTCTCTCTTCTTTTTCTTTTTTTTTCTTCTTCTTTTATTTAAATTGCTCCTAAGTTCTACACACACTATTTTTTGCCTTTCACAGAAATCAAACCTACTTTTTCCTTAAAAAGAGAGGAATCTGTATCCTCTCCGGTATTGTAGAGGATCACTCTCACTTTACGGTTTCAGATTCAATTTCAACTGGTTTGGTATTCGGACTGCAATAGGGGGCAGTATTTTTGGACTTTGAGATTCGTGCCAAGTTAAAAAGAACGATTCAGATCTAGTAATCATAAAAGATTCCCTTATCATATATTGGAGAGGATGTGAACTCTAAAAAGAGTGGGGTGTCTTCGGTGACTTTCTCTCTTTCTTTGACCTAGCCAGTTCTTCTCAAATATCTGGTATTGTCTCTTGAGTCTTGGCCCCATCATTGTGAGAAATAAAGGGAAAAATAAATTTAAAAATCTCATAACTAATGAAATCGTCTCAAGTAGTGAATGATATTTTTGTGATCCTCCCGTTGAGTTAGAGATCGACAAAGCAAACTTTATCCTCTAAGGTATATAGCCGTGTAGAATATACATAATTAGGTGAAAATTAATTCAGTGCTTATTGAGATATATATACAAGAACAGAGTCACATTTGGATATAGCGGCCAAACCATTTGGTGAATTTTGAAAGCTGACATTAATTATGCGATTATTGTAATATACTTCTGTGTTAGCTATATATATATATATATATATATATATATATATATATATATATATATATATATATATATATTTATATAATTGATTCTAACAATATTTATCATTAGGATAAATTATTTGAAATCTAGACTATTCGTAGTTTCTTTGAACAACCCAAGTCTAGCTTTGTCATTTCAAATTTCTTATTTCAGAAATTTGATTTTAAAAATATGACTAAATTTTGTTCCAACAAAAAAGATGTGCTTAAAGAATTATGGATTATTTAAAATGAGATAAAATATTGCTGCATTATTTAGATCATATTCAATTTCTTTATTTTGTTTGTTGACTGGTCAATTTGTCAAACTATTAATTATATATAAATCAATTTCATGCAAGGCATGGATTTTTTTTTTTTACCTTTAATTAATCACAGCATGGACTTTGGATGTCCTCGGTGTTTTGCTTAACTATGATTAACTATATTATCTTAAACCAATTGCATGTGCCAATCAAATCAAGTAATGAATATAACTTGCAACATCAATTGGGATTAACTAATTGCACGCTGGATGTGTCCAGTTCCTGAATTGGACTTGAGACATCAAATGTACATAACTAGCAGAGGAAGTGGAAGAGAAGCAGTTAGGCAATACGCAATCAGTTATATATAAGCTACGTTTTATTTTATTATTTCAATTTATAAGCTACATTACAAGTCGAATGGAAGTAGCCTAGATAAGGACATTGTGCCAACCTCAACAGTTCTGGGCCCCACGTGCAATTTATTATTTTTGATGTTATGTTTCCATCAGTTGTCACCTTGCTGTAGCAATATTCTAACACTTCTTTTTCCCGTGAATACGACAACATGGTCTCTTCCTCAAAGGGATATATATATATAAATATATATATTTTGTTTTTTCTAATTAAAGAACCCAAGTAGGGCCGGCAAAAAAAATTAGTTGTGATTCGATTTGAATTTGATTCGAGTTTAATTTGATTCGAAATAGGTTCGAATTGAAACGAACTAAATCAGATTTGGTTCAAAATTAATTCAAATCAAACTCAAACCTATTCTAGTTCGATCGAAATGGGTTTGCGAATTTTTATGATTCGAATCTCATAATAACATCAACCGTTCATTTACATGATGAAATTAAAATAAAAAATAGAGAGTTATAATTTAACTTAGTCGACGCTTCCTCGCTCTCAAATCTTAATAATCTAGTTCTCTCTCCGCCTCTCCCTAACTCACTCTCCCTCTCGCTCTAAAATCTAGCCGACATTCTCAGCGACTGGTTGTCTCTCCAGTCGTCACTCCTCTCTCCGACCTAGACGGCTGTCTCTCTTCCGCCTTCTCTACCTTTTGGGATTCTCACTTTCATTAGATGGTCCGATCGAGGATTTGATCGAGTGAGCACTCGATGTACGATTACTTGTTTTACTGTATATTTCAGTTCTTATACTTAATCCTATTTTTACGATTATTTGTTGTGATGCATTTTTCATGCACAATTTTTCAACTTAAAAACACTCATTTTATACCGGTAAAAGGAAGTCATGTGAATTTTGTTCCGCAAGAAAAAATTAATGTATAAACTATCGGCATAACTAGGGCTGCTAAAAAATAATTTAGTTCGTGATTCGATTTGAGTTCGATTCAAAATGAGTTCGGTTAAAAACAAATCAAATTAGGTTCGATTTGAGTCTTATTCAAACTAAACTCAAACTTAAGATAAGTTGATTCGTTGCCACCCCCTAAACTCAAGGATGTTTTTTTTCCAAACAAAATTGGAGCACGTGAAATAAAAGACGAGCAAGAATGAACAAGTGTTTCCTTACATGCTCTCAAGTCTCAAGTCTCAAGGTTAAGTTTTTATTTTTATTTTTTATAATTAGTTCTTCAAGATAATTAAAAGAAAAAAAATAAGAAATTAACCTTTATCCCGCTCTCACTTGAAATAAATATTATTTTTGTATTTTATTTTCTGTTTCTACCAAACACTTCCAAAATAGGATCCGGCTGCTTAGGTTAATTATGTACTTAAGCCCCAATAAAAAAAGCTAGTAGTTCACTAGCTCTTGTGCCCCAGGAATGCATTACAATTATTGGTGGTCAATGAACAGCAATGGCTGAAATTTAAAGGTTAAAACCAAAACCCAAAGGCTTTGAAGTTTCACACACGCAATAGCCGAAAACATAAAAAGAACTTGCTATTACAAGAAAAAAGCAGAAGCCAGCAGGTCCAGAAATAAACGACAAAACTTTCCCCTCCCCTATTGCCACGGTGAGGGGTCCAGCTAATATTATTAGTAAGTTGATCTATCTCCCTCCTTTTGAAATTCATATTAGTTACAGGTAACATAATATTTATGTTCAGATCATGACTGGTCGCACATGAATATTAAAGAAGCCCATTCATTTTAGTATACCAACGACCGAATTGACTTGAATTTTAATTGGACGGTCCGGATATAGACAGAAATATTATGGTACTTATAGATCATAGCATATGAAGTCCTTTTTGAATGTGTATTACTATTACCAGATACAGGTGGTCTCTTCTTAATTATAAGCGTTCTTTTTCTTTATCAGACAGCGCAATTAGACCCAACTGGCTCCTGGCCTCCATTAGATTTTTGCAAGTGTAGGCTTATTGTTAGGCAGAAACATTTCTTAGGCTTCCGGCCCAATTAGTAATCAAACGGCCCAACTTTTGTCCGAAGTAAAATTGAGGGTAATTTCCGAGAATGCAAATTTAGACAAAATAATTTCGTTTTTCGGTTAATTGGTTCATAATTAATAACGAAAACGGAGAAACCTCAATCCGATTGCCAGTAATGGACGGTCAGGATTTTCATCTCCTTCCGAATCTTCTCTAAAACCCTTTCCTCTCCGTCGCTCATCCAAACACCCCGCAAAATCCTTATTTCAACCAGACCCAGTCCATACTCTCTTCCTCCGGAGTCTACGGTACAGCACGCGAAACAATGAAGGTGTTCCAAGTGGCAGGAGACAGTACTTTGTCAGTAGCCCTCTACGCCGATGTCACCAATAGCAAGTACTTCCCTCCTTTTTTATTTTTAGTTTTTCTTTTATTCTTTTGGGAACAATTACAAGGGTTACTTGAGATCATTAGTGAGCCTTACCTAATGTGATTTCGCTCACGGAAAGCAACTAAAGAACACAAATTAAGGCGGAGGTGTTCTGATTGGGTCGTGTATGTTTGGTATTCTAGTGAAAAGGCTATACCCTCAATCAAATGAACATTTGGGAATCATAGAGAAAGCATTATTTCTAATGTCCATCCTACCCAACTAAGATTGACAATATGACAGTGATGATCCACAATTGGACCTGACTGATTTCTACTTAATAATAAATGCAACAAATTTACATGAATCAGTGGATTCTGCCCCTACGGCCTCCATTAAAATTGTTAACTCGTTTAATTTGTTACACTAGGTGCAAAGGATAACATGTCACACAACCAGATTGTAACTAAGTCTTTCTAGTAACAGAAGTTGTAATATTAGTAAGCCATTGATGTTGTGTAATTCTTATCTGAACTGGTAACTTATGTGCCGAGTAGTCTGTGTTGAGTTTCGTAGTTGACTAATGATTGTTTATCTATATTGTTAGGGAACTTGTTGAATTAATGCAATCTGGTAAAATGGAACCTGAAGTAGCTCTTCTCAATGCATCACTGGTACAAAATTTGTATCTATAGGACTTACATAACACAGTATAATTTTACTTTTAATAGATTATCAGGGTCACTATGGTAATCTGGATTATCATACATACTGTATGCAACTGATGCATTAACACAAGTCACATAACAATTAAGTACAACATGGAAACCTAGTTTTTAACATGTCCCTGTATATGGTGCTAGCCACGCATGCTGCAAGGATGATTGATATACTGTTGAAACAAGTGACATCTAGAATCTTGTGTCTATATTTTTTATAACCACAGGTAATTTGGTAATTCAGGTTCTAACTTTGGAATACAGGTATTAGATATCTTCCCTGTTTTGGCAGCTGCTCACAAGGCACTGGTATCCAAATCAAGGGAGTCTCTCACTACCCGAACTCTGCATTCTGAGCTTGTTTATAACTATGCGGCATCTAAGCATGTAATGAGATCCCTCAGTTAAGAATTTATTATTGGAAAAAATTTCCACCTAAGCCTGTAAAACCTGAAAATATCATATATGACACTACAAGCTACAGGAATTACTTCTTGCTTTGTCTCCAGTAATTGTACCTACCTATATTTTATAATATTTCAAAATCACCCTCTTTATCACTGGTTCCTGAGGAAAAAAAGTATGGGATGAGGGTTATTATTTATATTTCAGAAAGTGTGGTGGTCCCTATCAAAACGTTCCTTATAGTTAGCGAAGTCATAAAACCTCAAATATATTCTTACTTGGGGAAACTCATGGCAACTTGTGTCAGATCCTCACAATTGCCATTTTTTCTGAAAATGAAACTGGTTTTCTTCACTCTTGAAAACAGAAGTTAGGAGGATAATCGGGGTCTGTGCGCAAACTTCTATCTTCTATATATGTGAATTGAGAAAAGTTTTACATTTCTTACAATGGCATGTACAATATATCCATGCTCTGTAATGACAGATAAAATATTGTTGCTATGAATTTAGTTTAATAGAAATTGTTTAATCTTTAGATAAGGGAGTCATTAAAGAGGTGTGGCATTTCTGACCAGACAAGCTACATCCTTGCTGCACGTTTCAATGCCACTGATGATGAGGTTCACTTTTGAACCTCTTTTTTAGGTTGCACATAGTATCCTGTTTTCACTAAATCTACATATTAAAAAAGTCTTAAATACAGATGTAACATTTTGCTGTGTTAATATGGATCAGCTTATAGATGTTTCAACTGAGTATTAAGATACTTACGGAGGGTGCTTATAATGCCTTCTTTTAGGTCTTCTTTCATCAAACTTGATTACAAAGGCTCAAGCACCCCTTTACTCAGTTACAGATCTAAAAAAAACAATAATGCTGAATTTCATTAGACCGTTGTGTGCTTATTTCTACATTTATTTTTTGTGGTAGATGACATTGGTAGCAAATCTTATTAATGGCAAGGAAATTGATCTGGAAGAACTTGAACCAAGATCAAACCGAGACCAAATACTGAAGGTTCATTCTTTTACTTACCTCATTTGATTGGAATGTTTTATGAATATCCTTTCAAAACCTCAAAATAACTTGTATTCCCCCTAAATATATCTTGCACTTTTATCCTGTACATACATCTCCATAATATCCAAACTGCCCTCTCTTGCTCATCAACCAGACAATGCAGCAATTTGAACATATCTTTAAGACAATTGGTTATGGATCAAGGAATGGCACATAAGATATTCTCATGTAATTGGCAATATGATGTATTTCTCATTTTTGTCATGCATCATACATTATTTATCTTTCTTGTACTTTGGTTCTTTTCCAGCACTATAAAGTACCTCCGCAGGAGTTGGCCATCTCTTCAATACCTGATGCAATCACTTGTCGCATAGCGGCCATAGATGCTCTTTGACTAGTATAATACGGCGTCATCTTTTAGTTATCTTTTTGTAGTATTGCCTGGTATTTCCTATTGTAACTTACATTGTTTGTGTTTCAAAATTTGAGGCACTCTCTTAGGATATATTAGTTTGTTTCTGTCATGTTATTCTACCCTGTTTTGGTCCTTAATTTCATTATATGCACTTGGGAAACAAGTGTTGAACTCTTGAACTCTTGAACTGGACATTACTGATTCATTTCTATCTGAGAAGAGAAAAGAAAAAAAATAAAAGTTACATGTGCTGGTAATGAGATCCTTTTGATATGTCAAGTATTAGAGGCTCCGTTCCTCGTCTCCGAAGTGCTCTATTTTTTACGTTGTAATAATGGAGCATTCTAGTAAATGTTTGGAGCCTCCACAATTGGTGTTGGTGCCTTTTAGAAGCATTGTGATTGCTTTTCTGAGCATTCTGGAAATGCTTGGAGGCTTCACAGTATACCTGTTACCTTATTGAGTTGAGTTAGCCATGATAACCATAAAGTATTATTTTCTTATTGATGAAAGCTGCAATCCAGTAGTAACGGAAGTACGGTTTTCACTCTCTCTCTCTCTCTCTCTCTTGTGAGAACATAATTTTAGCCAAGTTCTTTTTTGTGACAATAATTAGCTCGCAAATTGGTATAATTTCATATAACAAACTATGGTCTGTTACAATTGATCTTTTTCTTTCAATACTGATGCGAAAACAAGATAATTATTCATAGAAATGTCATGGCTTTTTATAGCTTGTTATTAGCCAAGTGCCCATCCAGTTTAGTCCATGGTTACAAGTTAAAAATTTCAAGAGTGTGTGTAAGAATTTGCAGTACGACAAAAACAGTAAACAAGAGTTAATAAGGTTAGTAATTGTCAAGTACTTAATTGCTCCACTAATATGTTTTAAAATTTCCAGTAATTAACAGAGGCTACATCCTTATGCTGAACAAAAAAAGTTGTAAATAAGGCTATTAATTTATGGAGCTACTTATCTCTAAACCTACAGAGGCAAAATATTACATGCTCGCTACACTAGTCATATAAGATTTCTAAATTTGCAAAATAATAATAATAATAAAAAGCAAAACCAAAAACAAGCATTGTGACTACAAGGTACAAACAGTTATCGGAAGCAACTCATAATTCATTGGCAATGCACTCTCTTGTCTTGAATTGCACATCTCTATTTTCACCTCATCCAAGCACTTATTTTAGAATATTCAATTCAACTTGAGCAGCAGGCAATATTTCAACATTCAAGCATATAGGACTACGATATATCTATAAAGAATATCTTGTATATAAATACAGCTGTTTATTTTGTGTTGACTTTGTCTCAATCATTTTACTTTGTCAAACAGAGTGGGTTGAGTGTTGACTTTGTTTCAATCATTTTTTTCTGTCAATCGTAGTTGTTTGTTAGTGTCGATTTGTCTCAATCATTTTATCTGTCGGATGATTTTTGTCTCAAACATTTTACTTTGTGAGGTGACTAGCTTGTCTCAATAAAAACAGATTCAGACTCATCAAATCTCTCTCATGCTAAAGTCCACCATGCAGAATATAAATGAGCATATGTATGCATCTTTTGAAGATGATAAAACTAGTTCTATATATGAGCATATTTTTTTCTGGAATTTTTTTTTAGAATCAATACTTCTCTCATCAGTTGTTGAGATTTGAGATTATAAAATTAAAATATTGTCCGTGTACTCCCTAAATCAATCCGCCATATTGATTAACCTGCAACAAGAACCTTCACTCTTATTTATATTAAAAGAAAACATTTTTACGTCTTAATCAACCCCTCAGAGTTTTTTTTTTTTTTTTTCGTTCGATCTTTATCCTGGGTTGATAGTGTGAATCAAAATAAAGAAAGTCTACTAAACTGAAAGATTCAAGGAACTAAGAAGATTGAACAGTACATCAACTGAGATTAATTAAAAGACGAAATAGTGTATATAGAATTCTGCAAAAGAAATTGCAGGATAACATTACCTGCAGGTTGTAAGCCAATACCCCTTGGACAGATCAATAAAAGCATGCATAACAGAAGAAAAAAAATATAGCGATATCCTTCCCCCTCTCTCGATCGTCTCTTTATCCTCAAGCGGAGAAGAAAATGAGGGAGAGGGAAGGGGAGGGAGCTGAATCGAGCGGAATCGATAGGAGTTGAGAGTGTGGTATCGTCAGAAGTTGAAGTGTAGAGTTTTTACTTTCATTTTGATCGGAGAGCGGCAAATTCGGCCATTGGAGTACGGCAGCTATCATACAAAAGCGAATCCGGTCATAGATAGAGATGGTGAAAGATGTAATAGGGTGTTTTTTATAATAGATAAATATGATTATTTAATTAGAGTAGTTTACGTGATTTCATAAAAATAAATGAGTTTAGATCTAAGAAGAAAGGTTATTTGACTCATTGTAAGATTTTTCTTTATCAATGAAATTGTTAGTGTGCATTTAATGCCTACTAATTTAAAAAAAAAAATAGTAAGTAGGACAATATAGTCTGCCTACCATGCGTTCTTCAAAAAGAAAAAGAAAACAAAGAAACAAAGAAAAGCCAAGCAAGATATGAAAGAGACCGGTGACGCGGACAGATCAATAAATTAAAACAATCTTATTTAAAAGACACCGGTGGCATAGAAATATTAATAAGAAATTAGTATTAACTATGCAAAGTATGAAAGAGAGCCAGCGAGAGAGAGAAGGATTTAAGGTGATGACAGAAGCATAGAGAGCACGAAGGAATGCGATGCGTATCCTTGCGAGCATCTCTCATCCTCTGTGCTCTCTATCTTCTGTCAACAGCATCATGCACCACATCCAATCATCCCTGCCTTCTCATACCACATCTGTGCATAAACAACTAATAAGGCATATATACATCTCTCCGTGAGAAATTATAGAGAGAGAGAAAGTGAGAACTCTACATGATCGCGAATCTCTCTGTTTATGTCTCTGGAGAAGTGTAGGGGCTGATGGTGTATAGAGAGGAACAGAGAAAGATGTATAGAAATACAGAGAGAGAGGTTTTTAATGAGACAAAGGACTTCTGTACTGAGACTTATTTATAGAAGGATGCCAAGAAGGGAAAATAATATCTTCTTACCATGTAGAGCTTCCCGACACTAAGCCACTAACTATTATTCTTGAATCCACAAAGAACGGTTTCCCAATATGGAATAAACCACAACCTATACTGTGGCATTTTCATTATTTAACTCATCTTAAATTTAATGTGACTATATTATAACCATCATAAATGTAATTCTATAAAGTGAGAAAGAATTTTAATTTGTTAATTAACAAGATTTTAAGAAAGATAGAAACTTCGGATGATATACATAATTCTCTGTCATTGATTCTAAAAATATATTGTAAATTGAATGAAGATTGTGGAGGATTTTCTTCTCATCTATACTGAATCTTTCTTCTCAAAATTGTACTTCTTATCAAGCAATATCATTTTAAAACTATCTATTTAATTCTTTTTCTGTTCAAATAATAAATCTCTTTAACCATTATTTCCGATTAGACCTTTAATATTAGTCACTAAAAAGTGTGTAGTGGTTAAAAGTACACTTACCTAATTCAAATAATTCACTATTTCTTGGCATAATGATCATATCAAATAATACCTAAGAAAATGATTTGATAACTTAAAAAATATAAGAAAATTATTCAATAATGCATTTATTAAAAGTTGAAATTGGGTTGCCATTATATTTCGTTTTCTTATCCCCGCAAAAGCAAGCAAAAGACTTAAGTGCTTAGAAATTAGAATTTGCGGCGGCTTCCGCACCATCCATTATTTCCATTTTTTTGTCATGATCATCTCTTCTGAATCTCACTTTTTGACAAACACAACAAAAAACACCGCACTGAATTTCAACCTATAGCTACTAGCTAATGATGTGCAAGTGGTCGCTTCGACATATCAGTATCAACCCAGATGCCATATGGATTGCATTTTTACAGCACTTTTACAGAGTGATCCAAAACAATTACCAAACTTTAACTAGTGATCCCTGAATTAGATACTGTAGCAAATTGCTCTACAAAGCATCTATCCTATCAAAAGGGAAAGGGGAATGTAATATGTGTAGTTTCCAGTTTTACAACCTGACACAAGTGGAAAATATGGAATCAGAATCAGTTATATACGCATATTAGTATCGGAATATAACCGATTTTAATGAAGGCGATAAAGATACTACATTAATCTGGATCGGTTGTTTCAAACAACCGATCCTGATGTTATATCGGATTTTTAAAAAAAAATTATTTGGCCAACTTCCATATATATTTGTTGGGCAGCATAAAATATTTTTTTATTTACCATTAATTTATTGGAGCTCAAAACCAATTAAGAACACAAAATAAAATTCATTAAACACAAAAAGAAGTACAATAGTTGAAGAAATTTGGTGCAATAGCAAAATAAAATTCAGCCACATGTATGGCACTCCCTCTTTTATCGTCTCCATCAGTGCAAACTTCAAAATCTGAACAAATATTTATATCATTAATTGCTTACTTGTGCATCTTCGATATATGTATTATTTAAATTGAAAAACAAGGAAAACCTAGCTAGCATACCTCAAAGTATACCTCTTCACCGCCGATGGAATAATCTCAAAAGGTCTTGCTCAAATGGAAAAAAAAAAAAAATTGAAACCATGAACTGTAATACTGCAATTTAGTGTAAATTAAAAATACAAAAGATGCTTAAATGTACATAAGAGATTTGAGGAAATAAACAGTATATACCTTAAGTATAATTTAAGGGCATAAGCCGGGGCATCATCATTCATCTCATTCCATGAACCTGGAAGAGATGGATGGCACATCCTTGTCAGTTTTTGTCTTCTTCGTCTTTTTGTTGACATGATCGAAACAGAGAGAGACAGAGATCACTAAGTTGAGAGGCGCCGGAGACAGAGAGAGAGACGGACGAGTTGAGAAGCGGGTTTGATTTTTGCTAAGTTAAAAATGAGAAGCGCGAAATGAAAATAAGAACCCTAGAAGAGGGAGAGACTGAAACAGAGAGAGAGACGGAGGAGTTAAGAGGTAGGTTTGATTTTCGCTAAGTTGAAAATGAGAAGCGCGGAATGAAAATAAGAACCTTAGAGAGTTATCAGGATCGGTTGTTTCGAAACAACCGATCCTGATAGTATTATAATTGGTTTTTACAAACAACCGATCATGATAGTATCTGGATCGGTTATAACAAATAACCGATCATAATAGTTCATTTATTAGGGTCGGTTGTTTATAAAAACCGATCTGAATAGTTTTTAGGATCGATTTTTTCAAGAAAACCGATCTAGATAGTTATTAGGATCAGTTGTTTCATATAGCTGATCCTGATTCTAGTTTTTCCACTAGCGTGATTAGTTAGTAAGAGCCATAGTCACAAGTTTTTCAAATTATTCGTGAATAATTTTTTTTTCTCTGATGGTGAACTGAACGCCGAATTATTCAGTTGACTGAACTTTAACCGAATTATTCGCAAATATTATGATTTTTCTGATTTTTTTTTTGTTTCTCCATGAGACTGAGATTTCAAATCCAGATAATTCTAAATCATTCTCGAAATGAATCACAAATTTTTTATCATGTCCAACTGAACTCAAATAATTCATTTTTCACTATGGTAGGAGGTGTTATATCTGGCAAGATTTGCAGAGATTAATTGTTGACAAGTACATAATATTTAAACTAATGCAGATAATACAATACATTGATATTTCATTGTAGTGAAGAAAATTGATAAAGTAGCATTTTGTAGAAACTGTTGACGAACACGTACTACGTGAAACCATAAATTTTTAAAAAAATGTCAAATGCTAGAACTTATTTCTTCAATTTCAATGTACATCTGGAGCTATTATAACTTCACTCTAAAGCCTATCAAAACACCTCTGTTTGATGCCATAATACATTTTAAAGCACTTAGACTATAACTATTTTGTTAGTCAAATACACACAAATTATTATTGCAGACGTAGAGTAATAATAATTCGGATACGGTTAGAATTGGAAAGTTTAGATTGGAAAAGGTGAAACACAAATGCATAATATAGAGAAATAGAGTGAAAAAGATGTTTCATTTCTACTGAATAAGAAAAGAAGTGAGTGAAATGAAAAATTGAGTATAGTGGAATTAGGTTTGAACTTTTGCAGTTAAATTTCTACTTTTTACACTTGGATCTCTCATCTATTCCTCTACGAGCCAATTTCTTATTCCATAAGAAAGGTGGAATAGAAGAATTAACATTTTTTAAGAGATGAATTTGACTCATTTACCTATACTCTTCCACTATTCCACTCTTTTACCATCAGCCAAACACGACCGAAATAGTGAGAAATTGAATCATATTTTAAATTTTACTTTTTCTCACTTTTCTTCTATTCCAATGGTTCGCTAAATGGGCCTCTATGTGGAAGATTGTGGGTTCGAAATTTGAATGAAGGTTTATGGATAATTAAAAAAAGTTGGTAGGCTAGACCTCCACCTTTCGATTTCAAAAGGAAATACATAATATATGGCAGCTGCAATTTGAATCAAAGTTAATTTTAACAACTACAATGTGAAATTCTAATCACTAAGTTACAAGTATACACAGTTAATATTCTATGAAGAAAATTAAATTATATAATTTTGAAAAAAAAAAATTAAATTTCAATATATGTGACATGCATATATTATTGTTACAACAAAAAATTTAAACAAGAGATAACAAAAGGCTGGGAGTCAATATGATTCCTTTATCTTTTTCTTGTGAACTCAAACATATCACCATGGTAGGCCCTGCATGCATTTCGGCTTGAGCGTGAAATTAGGTAAATATTCCCTGACCGTCCGATTGGAATAGACCGTAGAAATTCGTTGCAATTATTCTTTGAATATATGGACGGTTCCACTCCCGTCTTTTCGATCTAGAAGCTACGCACATTCACGATCAAAGGAGCCGTTTTGTCTTTATTCCCTAACAGATGCTGCCAGTGTTTTGCATTAGCCTTACAACGTCCATCTCTGTTACCAATGCTTTCAATGGATCATTTTACATCTTGTCTATGAACAAAGCATGACACACACCAACCTATCTATTTTGTCTAAAAGCATAGGCGGATAAAAATATTGACAGAGCTGATTGGACTTCGTCCAACACACTGATTATGCAGATTTTCATAAGCATGCATGATATGTATTCGGTGCGTGCATGTCTTTGCTTGTTTTCAAGTAGGAAATTCACTGGCTCATGTTAATTCAACAATAAGAAATTCAAATTCAAATTCAAATATAATGAAAACATTATGCAACTTATCTATTTTGTCTAAGAGCGCGCATAGGTGGGTACGTAAATGTTTTCCGAAGAATTAAATTTTTAATTTCGAAAAAAACCATATATTCGGTGCATGTTTAGTTTGTTATCGAGTACAAAATTCACCAGCTCAAATTCAAATAGACTGAAAAACATTATGCAGCCTATCTGTTTTGTCTCAACTATTTTACATTATTACATGAATGAAAAAAGAAAACAGAAATGCTCGTAGTCCAAATATTTACCCCTCACCTAGCTACTATATATATAGAGATAATGGTTAAGTTCAAATCGTTTGTTCCTAGACTCAGGAACAAACCACTCAGTTTTCCGATTTTTGAAGTTCAAACGGCCGATCCAAACCATTAGATATTTAATCTATATTAAAATGTAGTTGGAGACAAAATTTTATATTTTTTAGTATTTTTTTAGTATTTATTAAGATGGTTCGAAGTAGCTGCTTTTTTATGGTGCAGAAATTTAATAAAAACAGTGATTTTCAAACCATCTGACGGTTTGGATCGGCCGTTTGAACTTCGAAAATCAGAGAACTGAGTTGTTTGATCTTGAGTCCAGAAACAAATGATTTGAGCTAATTAGCCATTCTCTCTCTCTCTCTCTCTCTCTCTCTCTCTCTATATATATATATATATGAGAGTGGCTAATATCAAAACGTTTGCACCACGCGTCCCGTGCAACCAAGTCATTTTCTGATTTTTTTTAAATCCAAATGATCGATCCAAACCATTAGATGTGATCTCCATATTAAAATGTGCTTGGAGACCAATTCCTAAAAATGTGAAATTTGGTCTCCAAACACATTTTAATATGGAGATCACATCTAATGGTTTTGGATCGATCATTTGGACTTTAAAAATTGAAAAATGACTTGGTTGCACGGGAGACGTGGTGCAAACGTTTTGATATTAGCCCCCCCCCCCTCTCTCTATATATAGAGAGAGAGAGAGAGAGAGAGAGAGTGGCTAATGTGCATTCGAATGTATATGGGCTGAAATACATATGGTTCAAATTTAACTTTTCAAAATCCAAACGGCCGATCCAAACCGTTCATCTTATTCTCCATATTAATATGTGCTTGGAAACCAAATTTTACATTTTTCTGAATTTTTTTACTATTTATTAAGTATTTTACAAATTTATTGATCCAACGGTGGCTTAACAAAATAGTAAAATCAGCAACCACCGTTGGATCAACAATTTTGTAAAATACTTAATAAATAGTAAAAAAAATTCAGAAAAATGTAAAATTTGGTCTCCAAGCACATATTAATATGGAGATCAAGATAAACGGTTCGGATCAACCGTTTGAATTTTGAAAAATCAAATTTGGACCGTATGTATTTCAGCTCATATACATTTGAATACACATTAGTCACTCTATATATATATATTTTTGGCAAAGTGGATCCTACCTACTATATCATTTAATATGATCATTTTATCTCTTAAAAATTCACGGGGTGATTTTAATGTACATTCAAATTTTATGGTAATTCTGACATGGTATATATTAAATGCCTAGACTATGGGACTTAATTATTACTTCAAAATTGGCACATAAGTATGTACTATAAATTTATATTTTGATTTTAAAGTTTAAACAATTAATCTAAATTATTTAAAATGATTTTTGCACGAAAATGTACTTGGAGACCAAATTTCATATTTTTAGTATTGTTTTATTACTTTTTAGATAAGTAGAAAACCACAAAATTTAAAGATTCTAGATCATTAAAAAATAGAAAAAAAAAATTCTAAAAAATATAAAATTTGATATGTAAATAAATTTTATATATGATGATCACATGATTAATTCAATTGTTAAACCATATTGTGGAGGTTATTGTTGTCATTTACAAGTGTTCCGACTTCCGAGATTCTTCAACTCGGGCCCCACAATTTGTCTTCTTCATCATTTAGCTTTGGCAGAACTATCTATCCACAAAAACATCCTTTCACACCAGATGTGCGACTTCATCCACCAGCCTACAAATCTAAATCAGAGACTAGAGAGATAATATATTTTATTCATCATTACCCAGTCCACTGTGTGGTAAAAGAGATAAAAAAAGCAATGACACGTCGACACCTCATTAACGAATTCTATCCTCTGAGATATCTCAAACTTTGCGTGATTTTATGGAAAATCCCAACCGTTTAAGGACGTTCTCCACGAATCTCAAAGCACACAAAATACGGACCCCCTACATCACCCCCGAATAGGCACCGGACACGTAGGTCACGCAAAAATTGAGATATCTCAGAGGATACGCACTCCTCATTAACCGTGATCAAGAATGACAATGTTTATCTTTTGTGATGGGCCCACAATTGGAATTCGTATCCTCTGCCTTAACTTCAAAAAGGAATCTTTTGAGATTAATACATAATTTTAAGATTCGTGGCAATTAAATCTGCACGAATATTGAAACCCCCTATGTTTTAAGTGGGAGCCGGATGGACTCCATTTACAATCAGACGATCGATATCTATTAACTCAAAAGATGCTCTTTTCAGTTAATGCAGACGATGCGGACTCCCACGATTGAGGATCTTTTGTACTTGTGATTTTTTTTTTTTTTTACTTTTATTTTCTGCATGATTTTCTAATCCAAAACCTGTAAAACTTCATCATCATTCATCAATGAAATTCTTAGGGGCTAATTGAAAGCTGCAAAGCACCTTCTCATTTACCACCAAAAAAAGGTCTTTATTCTTAATAAAAAAAAAATAAGTGTCATTTTCATGATTAAATAGTCATCTTTTAAATTTTTTATTTTGTAATTTTTGCATGCATTAACACCGAAAAAACTCTTTATTTTTAATAAAAAAAAAGTATGTCTCATTTTCAGGGTAAAACTATAAAATCCATCTTTTAAATTTTTTTTGTAATCTTTTAAGGAGAGTCAAGCTTTTAAATTTTAAATAGAGGAGGGTTAAAATGCCTCTATTTTTTGTGTCTCTATCATGTCTCCATTTTTTAAAACTTTAATAACATAAAATTTAAAACTTAAAAGTCAAAATAAAACCGTTATATATGATCTATGTTATTTTCTCTATGTGTTCATAAAAAATTATCACATTTCAATTTTGTTTTTATGTGAATCAATAAGTTCAAAAATTAATGTCTAGAAATCATCCATATTAGTGTATTCTTTACAAGCTCTTGATGACAATCAAAATAAAATTGAAATGTCGTAATTATTTACACATGCATCGATAAAATGATGTAGATCATATCCAACGGTTTTATTTTGACTTTTGAGTTTTAAATTTTGAATTATTAAAGTTTTTAAAAATTGAGACATGATGGAGGCACAAAAAATGAAGACATTTGAACCCTCCTCTTTTAAATACACTCCCAATAATTTTTTTGAACAAATAAAGTCTTAATTAAAAAAATTATCTTAGTTACTAAATCAAATGTTGATTCCGTATTTTATTGACTCCTTGCTCAAATTAAATGGTATTACATTTTCAACCCCTCCGAGTTTCAATTTTCTGCCTCAGCCCTGCTCATTCCTTTTTCATATCATCAGTTTATTTAAAGAGCATCCAAATTAACATTAAATTAAAAAACGGAGACCATATCATTCAATAATAAAATCTCAACTTTGTTAAAAAAAAAAAAAAGATGCATCCCTTTATATAGAGACATGGCCAAGAATCTATACCCAACCAAATTACTCAGGACTCAGGAGCTCCATGCAAACTTTTATTCGGACAATTCCGTCAAAAGAGTACAACTATCGCGACGTGTCGCATCCAGATTCGTTGCATCTCTAGCTAGATATGTCAGCAGTGCACCAAATTGCGATCCTCTCCAGCACTACATGCATCATATCTCCCTTACCGTTAGATCCTGCTAAAGATTTGCGCCACGATTGTGAAATTCGCAAGAGGGATGAGATGAATTATGCTAGAGTCCATGCAGCACCTAAAAAAATATTATGAAGTTTAGATAATCTATAAAATGGTTACCATTATATTGCGAATCCGCTTCGCATTGATATTCTGAACGTAACGTTAATTCGATGCGAATTTTTTTTTCATTTAGAAACAAAAGAAAAATATGTTCGCGTATATTCTCTTTTGAGTAAAGCTAGCGTGTAACGTGTTCACCAGAAAAATTTGGTGAATATAACTTCAAAGATATATCAGATTGACGTCAAATGTCAAATTCAAACCGTTAAAATCCATGTACTTCATGAGTGATGCATATACATTTTATAAGTTATTTTATATATTCAATTTTTATTATTTATTTGATCACTTGACCGTATAGCAAATAAACTCGAAACTTTCAAAATTTTACATGTATATGTATCACTCATGAAGTACATGAATTTCAATGGTTTGGATTCGACATTTGATGTCGATCCGATATACTTTTGAAGTTATACTCATTAAACTTTCTTAGCGAGCACGTCACACTCTAATTTTACTCTTCTCTTTTTGTGTGCACTTCGGAAAGATAAATAAAAACAATTACACCAAATTTGGCATAAATTAATTTATATAATCTTCCGAAATTATTGTAGTTACCACCTCAAATTTTCATAATTCGCACTTTACCACAATTTAGATTAAAATTCAGAATTAGCTAGCACGTGCGCAGATTCAGAGCACCGTTTTTTATGGGTGTGCAGGCTTGGTCTGAGTCAGCACACCATTTTTTTTAGAATAATTATTTTTGTACCCGCGCTACAGTATCCAGGCTTAAAAAAATAATGTGTTATGATCTCTACTAATTATTATTTTAAAAATATATTATATAGTCTCAACTAATTATTATTCTAAAATTCCAGCAGTACTCTTTCTCTATGGTCCCCACTAATTATATCGTTCCCCTTTCAAAGTCCCGGCACTAATTCCGCGTCAACCTTTCTCTAACAAAAATAGTTGATCTTATAAAAATAAATACTTTCTATGTCATATGTAAAAAATACTTATATATTTATACCTTCGTAGATATAAATACTTAGAAGATAAGTTATTAGCACTTAAAAAAGTAAGATGTTAATATTTTGATGCGTAACTTGTTATGATAATCTTTTTTTGAGTTCCCCAATTATTCACACGTCAATTTTCCTCTAATAAACATAGTTTACCTCATAGGTATAAATACCTCAGTGTATAAGTATCAATACTTTCAGTATCATATGTAAAAAATACTTGCAAGTATAGGTATAAATACTTGTACGGCAAGGTATAAACACTTGCGTGACAACGAGCCTGAAAATACGTCATCATAAATCTCATTTGAAAGAGAAAATTGCATAAATATTAATACTAAAAAAAAATCAAATTGTGGAGTTTTTGTAGTTCCCATAGGAAGTTATATTCATACATTTAATTTTCAGTGGTCCTTGGGTACTGTAGCGTGAGTATTGTGTAGGTACTGTAGCGCGGGTACAGTGCGGATATTGTTATCTTGGCGCTACATAATCCACACAATAAATAATTGTTCACATCATAAATATAAATACTTCTGTACATAGGTATAAATACTTTCGTTCATAGGTATTGATATTTTAGGAAAAAAAATTTGAATTGTGCAGTTTTTGCAATCTCTTCAAGAAATTATATTTTAATATTTAATTTTCGGTGGTCTTCTTGCGGATATTGTAGCGCGGATACTATTATCAACTCTCTTTTCTTTATGTTGTATTTCGATTAACAATTCAGCTCCAAAAAAAAGAGATTTGGTGCGGACGTGCGGCATACTTGTATGTGGCAACTTCTGAATTTTGATCCAAACGATGATAAAATGTGAATTATGAAATTTTGAGGCGGTGACTAAAAAAATTTTGGAGTAATTTCACCGGACAAGTTGAGAAAGATTGTTTAACTAAACTAATCAAGGACCAAATTTTTTTATTAAATATACTAGAATAATATATATTATCAGCATATGTTGAATTAAGTGAATTCCAGCGGTCATCTAACTATTTAAAAAATATCGATGATATTTTGTCGAGTCCATGAAAAGACATTTGATGTTTGGAGAGTTTTGCAGGACACTGATTTTTTTTTCCTCCTAACACCTTGCTTGGATGGAGAGTAGAGAAAGAAATGGAAGATAAAGAATAAAAAGAGATAGAATAGAATAGAAAGGAAGATTAACATATTTAACCTCTTCGTATTTGAATAATTAATGAGAGAAAATAAATTTAACTTTTCTTTCTGTTTGATTTCTTGTTTCGTTAATTAAAATTTAGGAGGTTAATAAGAAATTCTGTGACTGTTATAGGTTTGAGGAACAAATCTTATATGAGAAAGATATAGAATTGGACATTTGTGTTATTTTTTTTTAAATATTTATAACAAAATTTATTTCCATCCGTTACACTCTAATTTGAAAGAGAAACCGATTCTATTAATTATAATAATACAAGATTAAACCCTTCACCTCCGACATAATTTTATCAATCAAATACGATTCAACGAAAATTTTTTGTTCCTTTCTATTCCCTCCCTTCCTCTACTCTCCATCCAAACAAGGTGTAAGGAGCTATACCTGTGATTTTGATATTTTGAAGGTTGCACATGCAGATTTGCCTTCCTGGTGTTCCAGCAGGGAATGTAGTTGATGTGGACTGTAGACCTGTAGCAGAACTGCAGAAGCACGTTACATATATACATGGTCAATTCTGACATTTTTTAATCTATGGACGAAATTTTATTTTCGACTTCTTCATGGGGTCAACATTTGGAAATTATTTTGCAAAGTTGGGCACTAATAAAGTTCGTAAAAGATGTTCAGAAAAAGAAAGGATAAATCGTGTTGATGTCAGAATTATCATTGACGCAACATTTATGAAGTTTCATTTTTCTCCAGCGGTGTTTTCGAGTTCTTCTCTAATTTTTTTTTTAAGAGAATTTCTTAAAAAAAGCTCCTTGTGTTTTTTTGGTGAAAATTCATTAATAACGGATTAACTTGATTTCTTAACGCTACAAAATAATTTATAATTTTCAAATCCAACAAGTTGGAATATATGTTTTTTTTTATATACATCAACCCTTGTAAGATAATAATATTACGGCAAAAGGGAAAAATAATTTATAATTTAAATCTGATAGTTGAAACGAAAGTTATGTTTGATGTACAGTACACATAGACATAAAAATATAAATTCTGATGAAAGTGTATCACTCATTAAAGAGTTTGGCTAGTATAATATGAGTGTCATTTCAACCTATATAACACCAATTCTAAAACCTATCAAATCAACTTTAAACGGTGAATCCAAACCGATCTACTTCATTAGTTGTGCATTTACATGCAAAATTTATAATTTTTCGAATTTATGTAGTATTAAGTCAAGCGGTCAAATATGTGAGTTTTTAAGTTAATTTTAATACATTAATTTTTCAATATTTTTACCTCTTGATTTGATACTAAAATAACTCGAAAATATAAAATTTGTATGTAAACGCATCACTCATAATGTAAATCGGTTTGAACGATTTGAATTAGTCGTTCAAAATCGATTTGATAGGTTTTACAGTTAGTGTTATATAGACTGAAATGACACTGATGTTATACTAGCCAAACTCCTCACTAAATGACTTCATATAGACAATTGTTCATATTTAATGATATTTGATGGAATATCAAATTACATTTTAATTATATGAAAATTAATACACAACAAATCAATAAGACAAGTAACAATTGCAATGAACCAATGAGTGCTGGATATACACCAGTAACGCCAACCTAAACTCTCCTTTATTTTCTTCCATTAGCCCCTGAAAAGTTACATATTTCTTCACTGGATTTTAAAAATAAATTATAACCAAATTCTACTGAATACGAAGGCCATAGGGGTACAGTTTTCATTTCAACTTATTATTGTCTATTTTAGTTAATTTGGAATGATAATGATAATAAAATCATTCTATTTTTCATTTTTTTTTTCTCAAGCAACGAAGTGAAAAATAAAATGGCCTTTTCCTTTCTGAATAACATCATAAATTTACTTTTGCCTTTTCCTTTACAAAATTGATTTCAAATGGAATTATTTTTTTCGGAGGCATTGTTTCCAAATGAATATATCCATAACGATGAATTTATTTTGATGATATTTTCCGAATTAATTCAAACATGATGGAAAATCAAAATATATATTAAGTGGATTGTTGGTTTCAACGATTTGAATCTCTCATTTAAAATTAATTTGATATATTTAGAAGTTATACTCGCCAAAAGTCTTGATAAACTTAAGCACTACTCTTAAAATGATATATTTATTTGTTTGTTATTTATTAGTCAGATTTTTTTTTTCCTATCACCGACTCTGATAAATCAAAGTTAATTTTCAATGGATATAAATGGAAAAAAAATCTTAATCTATTGTATACATACCATATACACTAGCTCTAGCTAGTATATTGAATATGGGCGGACCGGGCGGGTACGGAGGTAGTACGGGCACGGGTAGGTCGGGTAGGCGGGTTAAACAAGTAGGGTATCACGGGTAGGTTCTCTAAAACCCCTACCCGATCCATTTTAACCTCCGGGTAGCAAGAGTACAGGGGTAGCACAGTCGGATACGAGAATAGAACGGGTCCAGGTTCACAGGTTGGTTCGGGCGAATACGGGTCTAGACTGTTTTTTTTCATGCTTACGCCTTTTATGTTTGTTGGTTGCGGGTGGGGACCCCACATTGTTAGTTTGTAATAATCTAGAAGTCAATAATACGATAATTTATCATATATACTTTGTTCATGAATTGGATGATTAATTATTTTGTTGCCTTGAGTATTATTATATTTATGAATCATTTCGAGTTCATGACTAAAATTGTAAAACTTCATAATATAGATGATATATACTCTTAAAAGTCACTGATCGAGATAATTAGCGGGAACACTAATTGACCGCTATAAAGTTAGTATGTGGATTAAAAGATTGTCAAGTTTTACAGACCATAAACAAGAGTGTCATTTTAATCACATAGATACTTATTTCAGGAACAAGGTATTTGACAGACCCCGAATGAAATATTAAATGAAATTGTGTTTGTGTCATTAATGTTTTCATTCGGTGTTAAGTTATATAGTATGAGATATTCATCGTTCCTACTAAGATATGTATATGTGTGATTGTTACCTAACGTTATTCATAATAAGTAGCTATAACGGTAGCTCTTCGGTATACATAGCTTATGCTGAGAAAGTGATGGTCTACCAAAAGTACTACTGTCCCTCGTATTTATTATACGAGTTATAGTATCACTGGGCCCCTTGATGGAGTGAGGATTATCTGCTAGCAGTATGATTACAAGAGTAATCATATTTGATAATCTGCCAAGATTAAGAAAATATTAAGTTTGCAAGGATAACACACACCTATCTTGAAACTAATCTAATAGCTATGAGACAAAAGAATTACCACGAGTAAAATAGTATATTGGATCGTGATATTGTACAGTACAGCATCATCTGTGTAATTGGATGGTCATGATGCACTCTGCCAGATGCCTCTTATGATTATAGAAGTTCAAACATTTTTAATTCTATTTACCAACATAACACAGATCCTATCAGGTCACACCATATAGGGGCTACTCAGAGAATCTTATTGATTAATTATAAATTGATTATAATTAATAATAAGATGATTATAATTAATTATACGTGATATAATTAAATTATAAATGTCATATAAAAATGATAAGCAAAAAAAATGTTAATTTATAAGCGTACACGATAGGTTGTATAAAATCACTTGATCTGAAAATTCTGGACCATTCAAAAACAGTGATTTTCAATAAATCTAAAAAATAGTAAAAAAAATTCAAAAAATGTAAAATTTGGTCTCCAAACACATATTAGTATGGAGAACAAGATGAACGGTTCGGATCGACCGTTAGGATTTGAAAACTCGAATATAGAACCGTAACACAGTAACAAATCATAATATGCATAATACCATAGGCTCACTCATAAAATTATTACTTAATAGTAAAAGATGTGGGACTATTGGAATAATTTGAAAAACCGAATCAGAGCTTTCTTTTCTTTACAAGTAGTCAAAGATAATCTGAATCTATTTATCAGTCCATTATATCCTCTCTAATTTGAAAACATGTACTGTCAGTTTTTATAAACTATATCCTCTCTCATTTTTGTATTTATTTATTAATTAATTAATATTATTATTTTAAAGTTTATATAACTCAATATCCGATAATTATCTGTCTCGTATTCGTATTCGAATCCATATCCGTAGATTATCCGCTCCATATTCGTATCCATTTAAGGCGAATATGGTTTTGAATTTTGATATCCATTTACTATCTGTATCTATATTCGTATCCGCTCATTATCCAACAGATGCGGATATGGTATCAGCATTATCCACTCTTTTTCACCCCTAATTTTTTTATTATATTTTAGATAGGTACAAAATCACTGCTTCTTGATCATCCAAAAACAATAATTTTGTATCTATCTAAAAAGATATTTCCAAAAAATATAAAATTTGGTCTCTAAATATATTTTAATATGGATATCATGTTGAACAGTTCAAATGGACAATTTGAACTTTGAATACAGAGATAGAGATGTGAGGTATAATTGGGACACTAAACCATTGGTGCATTTTAACCCCACTCTTAAATCGTATAGTTCAATTGTTTCAACCAATGTTTTGAAAAAAAAAATCTAAATCAATCTAAATAAAACAAACCGAGGTAATTAAAAAATTCAACCAAACTAGTCCATTTAAATCGAAATATCAAACTACTTAATCCAAAATTTGTTGATTCAATTGAAAATCAAATAAATTAGATCCAATAAACACCCCTACAAGTATTGTTTTCCCCCAGTATATCAATTTGTTGAATGGACATGTACCTTTAGATTTTCCAAGGAATATTTCCACGAATAGATAATTAGGAACTATAATTTCATGCATTTAGAATCCAATTGATTAATTTGACATAGAAATTTAGACCGTCTGATGTGTTTTAAGATTTCTGAATTTATATGTCAAATTCACATAAACAATTTAGATTCACGGGACAATTTTAACACTGTTTGAATAGTTTAGATCTGATTTTAAATAAGTAGTTTGACATAGCGTGGTACCTTTTTTAATATTTTTAATCAGAACTTGTTTTATGTTAATAATGTTATTGCTAGGAAGAGTTTTTTTTTTATTGTAATTTTCAATTATAACTTATACTTTTTCTTTTTAATAATATTTGGATTTAGGTCAACTTTTTGAAAAGGTGGGAGGCGAATGGCGACAGGCGATCTCCAAGGCGATTGGCAAGAAGTTCGAAGGAAGAAACCATTCCCAACCAACTGGAGAATCTCTCATCCAACACCACCCAAATCCAAACCATACATCCCCTACTCTAAACCTACTTACGCTGACATTCTCCGTCACCCTTCTCAACCAATCTCCATGGCTACTACAACACAGACCTCTCCACCACCGACGCAGCCCAACTCACCTTCCTCCCGAGCAAACACTGTTTTCTATGTCTCTCCTCATAGCCCCTCTAGGCTAAGATTCTCCCCTCTCTCATACTTTCCCTGAGTAGCGCGGACGTTGCTTTCGTTGTTGTCGTACCGGCCATTCAGCTGCTAAGTGTCGTAATCCAAAGAGGTGCGGTCACTGCTGGGCATATGGGCATATCGGGTCAAAGTGCAAGCAGGAAATTGTACCACCACCACAGCTGGCAAGACCTATCACCAAACCCGCTTCAACCGTTCAAGCGGAGCAGAATTTTGATGAATTACTCACTGGATCTTACCCTTATCGGTCACCTGAAATGCCAAAGGAGAGGCCACTCCGTCTTCACTACTTCATTCCAAGAGATGCCGAATATTATGCAGAAATTGAACGCCTTAAACAAGCAGTTGTGATGCACACCGGTGGTTTTCAATGGGAACTAAGTGTTGATAATGTTAGTGACTATGCGTGTCGCACGAACTTAGTCACAAAAGAGGAGATTCGAGTTTCTGAACTTCATGGCTCGCGTTTTCTCATCATACTCCCTGAAGGATTGGCCCCTGACACATTTATTAATTCAACACCTCAAGAGGCATGGGATGAAAGCATATCCTTTCAACCTTGGACACCGCTCGAAAATACGGGCATTAGTATTCCTGCATACAAGATACTGATTAACTTGGTTGACATCCCACCTCATCTTTTCAAGGAAAAGTACATTGCTCAAGTAGTTTGCCGATTCGGGGTGTTTCTCAGATCAGTGGAACCAGAGAAGCCATGAAATTTGGCTTCGCGGACAGTGGCTGTTGGTGTGGATGATCTCTCTTTAGTTCCTCCAGAACTTGTCCTACACGTAGGTGGCCTGATTCATACGGTTCAGATTCATACTATAGCTTATCAAAGAGCACCTATCTACACGGTGGATGATATCCCTAAACACCCTAAAACTTATTACCGGCCACAGCCTCCACCACCTTCCTCCACGTCTTCAGACAGTGAGAATAACCTTGATGAGAATGAAGTCATACCGATAAATGTAGATGTGTTGAGAGACTTATGTCGGGGAAGGACAGCTGACTCTCTCCCACCGGAGCTCCGCCGGTTTGTGGCCATCGACGAAATTGATTTAGACTTTACACACATGGCCACAAATGAGATGACCACAGCGGATCAGCCTCCACAATCTCAGGGATTTTTAAATCCCACAAAATCTGTTCCTCCACGATCCACTAGTATGCATCATGTCACGGGTCAGGGAGAGGGTTCGAGTGCTCCTGGAAATGAGTTGCTTGTTGCGCTGAGCCACATCCAATCCCAACCGGATTCGCCTTTAATTGACCCTCTGCAAAAGGAAAGGGATATTAATGACACGGCGGTGATTGCAGGTCCTGTGGCAGATCCAAAGCTGTCCAATATCAGATTACCACATTAGGGGCCACAGGCCACTCAAAATCCAAAGATCCTAGTACGAGGAGAGCCTTTCAAAAACAAAGGAGATTCTGCAGCCATCAAATCAGCAGAAATTAAGAGGGGGGAACTTCTAAAACAGGCTCAATCTACGCAAATCAAGAAGGGTATCCATTCCAAGATTTCAAAATCTGGAAAATTAATAAATGCAAATCAGTCGTTAATCATCCAGGAAAAGAAGTCCCCTGATTATCAGGCACCACAATCAACCAAGCACGTGTCTCAGGACCAAGACAAAGGGATGATTTTTTCAGCGAAAGGGAAAGCCCAGAATGACAGCCCATTGAATGGCCCGTATGCCCAAAAATTCAAATGGGTGAGGCCAGTTCCAACCAACAATGCCCAGGTTACCAAACAAATTATAGCAGCGGCCGGCCAATAAAAGGAAGACCTCTACACATCCAAAGGCTGAGCCGAATAAGAAGTCTCAACCATCTTCTTCTAATCTTGTAAAAACTGCGGTAGCTAAAGACAGAGAAAAAACAGAGGTATCATTCAATGCAGAAGGTTTTTATGAGGTCAAGGTGCATTATGAGCATGTTTCAAAACTTGCTACTGGTTGTGGTTTTACTACAAGTAATATCCAGACAATTATTGAGAATGACAATGATCAAAGGAGAGCTCAAACAAACCTACTATTGTCCGCCACACTGGAAGAGAAGGAACCCAATTCTCGGTTTGAGCTTGATCCAAATGATGAGCTCACCTCGGAAGAGGAAGAGGCATGAGTCCATAGTTCATTTTGGATTAGTAGAGTTATTTTTTCATTAGTTTAAAATGTTAAACAAACTCAGAAAATTTAAAGTGTTAACTTGGAATTGTAGGGGGTTGGGAAGAAGTGACAAATGCGATGTAGTTAGAAATATAATTAGACACTCAAGATGTGATGTGTGTATGTTACAAGAAACAAAGTGGAATGAAATAAGTTCTAATTATTGGAGTGTGCTTCCTTCTTTCTTTGATAAAAACTATGTGGTGGTTCATGCAAATAACTCATCTGGAGGTATCTTAATTGCATGGAAACACTCATATAATTTAATCTCTTCGTAGGGAACTAGGCACACGTGCTCTGCGTTATTGTAACAGATTAACACTGGTGCTATGTTCCTTGTGACGAATGTCTATGGTCCCTCCACGGATGACCTCAAACCGGCCTTCATAGATGAGCTTAGAGGGATAGCATCACTAGTTCATTGGCCGTGGATTTTAGGTGGTGATTTCAACTTGGTTAGATGGCTAGTTGATAGATCTGGTAACCAATGATATTTCAGATTAACGGAACTATTTAATGACCTAATACGAGACTTAGAATTGGTGGATGTCCCCTTGGTTAATCGCCGGTTCACTTGGAGTAATAACAGGCCGGAGCCTACTCATTCAAAACTAGATCGAATGCTCATTTCACCTGATTTATCTCTACAGTTTCAATTGGTATCACTCAAGGCTCTTGAGGTTTTATCATCTGATCATGCTCCATTATCTCTATCTTTCTCTAGTGAACCACCAAACAGGAAATTATATAAAATGGAGTTATTTTGGTTATCAAATGCAACAGCAGCTGAAATAATTCAAAAAACCTGGATCGAAATCTCGGCCATTCAACATCAGCAGGGGGTTCTCAGATTTCAAAAGTATTGCGAGATGGTGCATCACCGGTTACGCACTTGGCACTGTGCCAATTTTGATGGTATCGAACAGCAACTAATCTTTTGTAAAAACGCACTTCTCTTTTTTGATCAAATTGAAGAAAATAGACCACTACAGGGGTATGAAAGGCGATTCAAATTAATAGTTCGAGAGAGGGCATATAATCTAGCATGCATAACTGAGTCGCGATGGAAGCATCGATCTCATTGCAAATGGTTAAAAGATGGCGATAAAAATACACGCTACTTTCATGTGCTAGCCTCGGTCAGGCATCGCAGAAACAAGGTAACCTTTCTTAACCATCAAGGGCAAACAATTACTGATGAGAATTGTATTCGAGATGCTTTTCGATGTCAGATGGAGACCTTACTGGGTACAACAAACTCTATGATGCCATTTGAACCTGTTGCCTTATATCCAGTGAATCCTGACCTAAGCTCACTTGAGTTGCCCTTTACAAGTTTGAAAATTGAAGGGGCAGTACATCAATTGGCGAAAAATAAATCCTCGGGTCCTGATGGTATTCCAAACGAATTTCTTCAACTACACTGGAGTACAATCCGAGATGAGGTATGTAGTGTGGTTCAGGATTTTTATACTCATCACCTTGACCTTTCTTCTATTAATCAAGCGAATATAATCATGATTCCCAAAAAGGAAAACCTGAGTCAGATTGGAGACTACAGACCAATTAGTGTAAAGAATGTTATTCCAAAATTGATTTCGAAACTATTGGCCAATAGGCTAAGGGGACTACTACCAGACCTCATCTCTTCAAATCAAACTGCTTTTATTCATGGTCGACAAATTTCTGAGAATTTTAATTCAACAAGGGAAATTCTACATCATATATCAACCAGTGGGAGATCGGCTTGTTTTATCAAGCTCGATTTCGCCAAGGCTTTTGATTCAGTAAATTGGGATTATCTTCAGCGGGTTATGGTAGCTAGAGGCTTCCCGGAAAGATGGATCCGTTGGATTGAGATACTGCTAGGCACAGCTTCATCACGAATAATAATGAATGGGGGTGAATCGGATTACTTCTTTCATAAGAAGGGGCTGCAGCAGAGGGACCCACTGTCCCCCATGTTGTTCGACTTAGCTGTAGATGTTCTGAGTCGAATGACAGAAGTTCTAAATGATTTGGTTCATACCCAGTTATCTACAAAATTGAAAAAAGCTGTGATTATTCATCAATATGCTGATGATACAGTTTTTATAGCTAACGCAGAGCCTAATACCATTATCACTTTGAAAATAATTTTCCGATTATTCACTGCAGTATCTGGCCTTGCTATTAGTTTTGATAAGAGTACTTGGATACCAATCAATATACCAAATATTCATCTCACTGTCATTACATCTGTCCTTGGATGTAATAAATCGAATTTTCCAATTATTTATTTGGGTCTACCATTAACTTTGAAAATGCCACATAAGGAATTATTCTTGCCCTTGATTGAAAAAATAGAAGCAAAATTAGATGGATGGAGGAGAAATCTCATATCGAGGGGAGGAAGATTGCAACTGATGAATTCAGTTTTAAGCTTAATCCCGATCTATTTTATGTCATCCTTTCTTTTACCTAATTGGGTGATTAACAGGATTGACAAGATAAGAAGAGATCTTTTGTGGGGTAAATCTGATAGCCGCAATGGAATTTCTTTAATCAAATGGGAAGTTGTATGCCTCCCTAAAGAATTCGGAGGTTTGGGAGCAGCTAATCTCGGTGTCAGAAACAAATCTCTCTTATTGAGATGGTGGTGGCGGATATACAAAGATAAAGATTGCCTATGGACACAGACATTAGGTCAACTATATGATCTAACAGGTTCTATACATTTACACTGCATATGGATGCGTCAAGGATCCTTTTTTTTTGGAAACAGCTACTAAAAACCAGACCAGATTTTGATAGATCAGTAAAATGGGATATTGCGAATGGTGTTTCGATTTCCTATTGGTTTGATTCATGGATTTATCCAACACTAGCAACTCAACACACACCTGACCGTACATCCAGAAATATTTCACTTCAAGTGGCGATTACTAGAGGGTTATGTCAGATACCTACCTTAACAGGTCAAGGTGAAGACCGATTACACTGGATACTGACTTCTGACAAGGAATACACTGCTAATTCTTATTACAAGTTCATAATAGCTGCAGGAAGAACAAAATGGAGTTTCAGCTTCATTTGGCGCATCAAGATTCCGCCGACAGTGCGGGTGTTTGCATTCCTCCTTTTGCAAGGGCGACTTTTAACTCGTGATGTTATGTTGCACAGGGGAATACAGTGTGATGCACCATGCGAGCTATGCCAACATTGCTCTTTAGAAACAGCAAAACACTTATTCTTCCAATGCATTCATGCAAGGCTGGTATGGATCAAAGTTCATGAATTGCTAGGCTTCAACATTCTGGCAAATGGTGACACAGTTCAAATGGTGGTGTACAACTCGGAGAGGACTTGTCGACGACGAATTTCAAGAATGCAATGGGGGTCTGTGTTCTTTGCAGTGTGCTAGTTTATTTGGCGAGGTCGAAACAAGAAGATTTTTGAAGGAATTGAAACTGACCCAAAGTGGATTGCACATCACTCCATCAAAGAAGCCAAACTATGGAGGAAGTTCTGTTGACTATTTCCTCCCTGTGGTTGAATTTTTTCTTATTTTTATTCTGGTATTGTTGTTATTATTGAGGATTTTTGCATTCTACTGCAAACTAGATGGCTTTAAGCAGGAGTCTGTACTTGTTGTTTTTGTTTCATTGATACTGTTGTAGGCGCCTACCAAGGCAATTTTGTAATGTTGTAACTTTTCTGATAGCCACTATCAGTTTTATCAAAAAAAAACTTATACCTTTTTTTTTAGTAATTTATACTATTATTTTCAGTGAAACGAAAAATATTATTGCTCGAACAAAATCGGCTCGGATGGTTTTCATCTTATAATTAATTAGTCGTGAATTTGAAATATGATAAGCTGAATATACTAAATTAAATTAAGGACCTAGAAAAAATTCAAATAACTAACTAGTAAAAGCTGAATCCAAATAATTGTCTGCCAAACTCACCATCAATGAGATTGAGCTTTTAACCACTCACCAATGAAGGAATGACACATCAGTACAGTAAGATTATTTGGCCATTTCATATATAGTTCATGAGTGAGTCTATGGTACTATGTATATCACGGGTTGTTACTGTGTTACGGCTCTATATTAGAGTTTTCAAATTCTAACGGTCAATCTGAACCGTTCATCTTGTTCTCCATATTAATATGTGTTTGGAGACCAAATTTTATATTTTTTGAAAATTTTTTACTATTTTTTTAAATATTTAGAAAATCACTTGATCTAAAAATTCCAGACCATCCAAAAACAGTGTTTTTCAATAAATCTAAAAAAATAGTAAAAAAATTTAAAAAATGTAAAATTTGGTCTCCGAACACATATTAATATGGAGAACAAGATGAACAGTTCGGATCGACCGTTAGGATTTGAAAACTAAAATATAGAGCCATAGCATGGTAACAAATCGTAATATGCATAGTATCATAGACTCACTCATAGTTCATGAGTCATATTGATTATGATCGGAGGAACCAAATAATTTTATTATTTAACAATAAGTACTCAATCGTTAATATGCAGAACCAAGATAATATATCTCCATAATTCCACAGTGATTTAATATGTAAATTCGAATAAATAAATAAATAGATAAAATATTTCTGTAAAAGTTAAGAGGACCCACATTTCATTGCTCTCAATGAACAAAATCTAAAATAATTATATAAAGACTATAATCACAGTTGTTATCCGCTAACTTAATTAGATTTTAATGTCTAACATATATGTGCCACAATGAGGTACGAGAACGAATTATGGTGCATGAAGTAGTGGGAAGGATAATTCTTATATAAAATAAAAAGAAAATTATATTTTATACAATACATCTGTATTTGTTTCAAAATCATCTATATATAAATTTCCTGTTTTCTATAGAATACATAATATTCCAACAAAAACGTCGGTCATGTTCAAATCTATACTATGATAATATTAATTCTGTATCAATTCAAAATTATACACGATTTATACTTACAAAAATATACATGGTTCGCATTTAATTATTTTATTAAGTGTGAATTAAATATAAATTTGAATTTAGATAGAATTTTGTATATTTGTACATCAAACACAATTAAAACATCAATGAGAATCATTAATATTTTGAATAAGAAAACACAGAATAGATTGAAAGGAGGTTTGTTTTGTGTGGGGGGAGGGGGGTGGGAATAAATTTGAATTTCCGGGTACGGGTAAGGCGGGTAGGTGGGTACGGACGGGCCAGGTAGGCATGTAAGGGTACACGGGTAGGCGGATAAGGTTACACGAGTAGGGAGGCATGGTCCGGGTGGGGGATTTGGCAGGTAGATGGCTTGATCCGGGAAAGTACGGGTTCACCACAGTCCAGATAATTATGGGTCAACTTTCAAAAAATCGATCCTGGCCCGTTATAATCTGTACCCGTGCCAAATCTGGACAGTCCGGTCCGGTCGTATACGAGTCACGGACGTACTGGATCGGGTTTGACCCCGGGGGTAATTTCAATACACTAGCTAGGGGTACAAACTGGTTAGATATTATCCGACCGTATCCGAAAATTTAATACGGATATCCGATATCCAAATATCCGTGCGAATACGGATACGGATACGGATATAGTTTTGAATTTTAATTATCCTTATCCAAATAGTAGATATATATTATATAATTTAATATGAATTATGAAAAAAAATTATGTTATGTTATTATAAAAAGCAATATTTGTATCTGTATCTGGTTAATATCCAATCCATATCCGTCTAATATCCAATCTGTATTCGTATCCGAAAAATAAAAACAGATACAGAAATGATTTTACCACTATCCAATCCGTATCCGATCCGTTTGCACCCGTAACACTAGCTCTAACTTGGGGTTTGCTAACGGGTTACCTGTGACCCGTTCCGGGTTACCCGTTAGGGGTAACGGGTAGGACGGGTAAATGGGTAGGTCGGGTACGGGTAACACCCGTAACGGGTAGACGGGTAATTTTCCCAAAACCTCTATCCGGTTCGTTTATTACCCGTACCCGTTGCGGGTTGACAGGTACGAGTACCGCGGGTACGGATCCGGATATCCGGGTACAGGTTCGGTCCGCCCGGTTTTTTTTTTTCAAAAAATTCAAAAAATTCAAATTTTTTTGAAGTGAAACGGGTCGGGTACGAGTAACGGGTACGGGTAGGCGAGTAGACGAGTACGGATATAACGGTTTTTTTTTCAAATTAGGTTGTCCGGTCCCTTTATTACCTGTATCCGTCTATCCGTTTGTATCCGGGCAACGGGTACGGATAGCTCGGATAACGGATACGGGCCGGACAAAACGGGTTGAACCCGTTAGGGATTTAGCAAACCACTAGCTCTAGCCATCAGATTAATAATAAAAGATTTTTCTCCTGTACTAAAAAAGGATTCCCTCTCCCTGACTTCATTTTCCCGCCAATTCCCCCTCTTTGAAGCCTTCAGTATCCGCTGTTACTCATGCACGCCCCTATAACATATTCTGTCCGCCTGATCTAAAACACACGGTGAAAATAGGTTCGGAATCTCCGACACTGAAAACTTTATCCGAAGTTTATCTAGATCTGCTCCATCCATCTAAATCGAACAGTGATAACACGAAAGAAGAAGGTGCTTTTCAAGACGTGCATAACAGCGAAAATGAACCGCCTCTCAAGCGCATTTAAATCATTATTTTAGTTTCATATTTATTTTCCTTTTGCGCAAAGCTCCAAAACAACGCCAAAAAAGGCGCGATGCCTCTTTTGATGTACCAGTGCGACGCAGTGTAGTGTGATGAAGGGGAAAACTCCCAAATCCAAAGCAAGAGGGAGGGGGAGAGGAAGAGGAAGAACAACTGGAGCAGCCGATCCCTCTTCTTCATCGCATCCAGTTGCGATGGGAACTAGCGATCTGACCGCACTGCTCGAGGGCGCCACTCTTCTCCGTCCTTCCATCCGGTTCCAGAAGCTTCTAGAATCTTCTTGCTTGCCAGAGCCCGAAGAGCAGCAGCAGTCGCAGGAGAGAGATTTCATCCTTAGTCAGGATTTCTTCTGGTAATTCGAGACTCAGATCTGCAATCGTTCATCTTGTAATATTTTTTCCTGATAGATATTTGGGGGTAAACTGTTGGTGTTAGTAATCTGAGCAAATGGATGCCGCACACCGAAATCAGCAAATATCTTTTGAAATTAATGCTAGACCCGGGACAATTTCATTACTTGTTCTTTCTCTCCTCTTAATTAAAATTTGAATTCTTGCCTGTGTTTCTTTTGATTCGCAGTACACCAGACTACATTACGCCAGATGCACCACAAATTACGAGTTGCCTTGAGTTTGACAAGGTGAGAAGGTTCAGTTTGAAGCTGAATCTTTTTTTTTTTTTGTTTTATTTTTTCTATTAGTTTTAGTGAAAGTCCATTTTGTAAAAAATAAATTCCATATTTTATCCAGGAGAATGTTTGCCCGAAGTCACCGGAGAAGTCTACAGTAGCACGAAGCAAAAGATACAAGAGAGGTATGCTGAGTTATATACTTAATTTTTGGAAAGTATACTTCTTATCTACCAAACAATGTCAACTTATATCGGGATGACTTTTTAATGGTTATGAGTTTAAGCCACTATGGGCTAAGTTTGAGGGATTCTGAGTTCCGAGCCTTTCCCATCTGATTAGTGAAACGTTCTTTTAAAATAAATCATCTTCTAAACAGCTTTCCTGGGGGAAATTCCAATTCTAGCAGTATAGTGTTAATTTTTTCAGCTTGGCTTCTGCAAATAGTATTTAACCTGAAATAGAATCTTTTATGGCCTGTTGTTTTCAGCAACTCTTAAGCATGTCAAGCTTGCATATAACCATTAGAATTAAATTCAATATTTGATAAAGTTTCTGTCTACTAATAATTGATTTAAATAATTATTAATTGGTTATGCTATTATCTTAGACCTGTCACCAAGTGCTCCGCAATCCACCAACTTGGCATCACAATATGAGCCCATGGAAATCACACGGGAGGCCTCCAGCAAGGATGGGCTAGATAATACCAGAAGTCCAATGGATGATTCACAAAAGAAGAAACACAGCTATGTTTCCCAGACTGCAGTTGCACTGAGATGCCGGGTTATGCCACCTCCCTGCATTAAAAATCCATATCTCAACCTGGCCTCATCACATGTTGATGCATTCTGTGATAGGAGGTCAAAATTGTCAGGTTGCTTTTATTTTTATCATGGAGATTCCATGTAAATCTCCTGAAAAAATCTAATACGTTGTGCATACCTCATTTGACAACCCTATCAAAATGCATTCCACTATAGGTGTTGATCTGTTTTTTAGGAGGCTAAAGTTTTGCCAGGTTCTTCTATTATTTGTTACAAAAATGCCATGGATGCAAAAGCTAAATAAGGGACATACTTTTCCCTAATAAATACTAACAATGTCATTAATGCTTCCTCAATAATGTCCAAAGTAGGGTACCTTCTTATTTACATTGTATAGGGAAGCTACAAAGGGCAGTCAGGGCATATTTTGGAGAAAAAAAAACATATAAAGAAGGGTATGGGTGGTACTTTGGTGTTTCTGTAGGGGTAGTGCATATGATATTTTCTGTTATCCATTAGGTATTGTGATGCTTTTTCTCAGTTTGTAGTAATGTTTTTATGGTTTGTTGGGGATATGAAATTTGTTCTTTTGTTGAAGTATATCTATATCCAGTTAAAAATGTAGCTTCCTGCAGGATTTTCTCCCTCAGTTGGTGGAGATGGGCTTTCACGGTACCGTACTGATTTCCATGAACTCGAGGTAGCTTGATTCACTATTTCTTTTTTCTTTCTTTCATTTTTGAAGTAAAGCTTTAGTGACTTGCCACTTCCTGTTATTTCAGCAAATTGGATATGGTAATTTCAGCCGGGTATTTAAAGTTCTCAAGAGGATAGATGGCTGCCTATATGCTGTCAAACAAAGCATTAAGCAGTTGCATAGTGAAACAGAAAGGTAGCTTTTATATTTCTATTGTTATCTTTCTTTTTGGTAATTTTAATTTCCTTTCAAACTAAAACACAAATGGGTTATAAGAGAATTAATGCGAAATATGTTCCTTTATTACTAACACCCTGAGTGTGGCTTTTCCATGGGGTGCTAACTTTAATCAGTTTTGTTTTCAATAACAAAACTGACCTGTTATCTTACACTTTTTAGGAAAAGAGCATTGATGGAAGTTCAAGCTTTGGCTGCACTAGGTACTTTAATCTTTTGACATTTTGCAGTGACTAGTGAACCTTTAAGTTCACTTGATTCCCAATTTTGTCCCTGAAATTGTAAGGTCGGTTTTTTAATTAACTATCTATCTCCTTTTGTTCTTCTGTTAAATTCTAGATTAGCATACTGTGGCCAACTTCAGGGACCAATTTAATGTATTTAAACTCTATGGACCATAACTTATGTTAATAAAATATATTTTTGAAATAATATAAATTTGTTGCACCATCCAGGGTCTCATGAGAACATAGTTGCATATTACACCTCCTGGTTTGAGAATGAGCAGCTATTCATTCAGATGGAACTTTGCGATCACAGCTTGACAATAACTAAAAATCAGGCTCCAAAATGCAGTGAAGTCCTTGAGATGCTCTATCAGGTCCAAATCATCTCTTTTTTTGTTATGTTTCTGTAAATTGTGCAACTAGTTAATAACAAGTGCTATTTGAGTGACTGCAACTTTGATTGTTTTTCAAACATTGCATGATTCATGGTGAATTGCATATAGATTGGGTTTCATTTTAATATAGTTGCATTATTATTGGTGCTTGAGGAAAACTTGGCATTTGATAGAGACTCGATTGATTGTAAATAGGGAACATTTATATGGTTCTGCTACTTGCATTGGCCAGGGTTGTTCTGGTATGAGTCATTGTCAACAATTAAAAATTGGTATGATACATTCCATAAAAATGCTGAATATGCCTTTTTTGTATATTTGTGCTGTTGATAATATACCTGTATTTATGTAATACACCTCTCTGACTCTGGTATATCATTTAATTTGTTATATACTGTGCTTTCTTAGAGTGTTCCTCTAAAATAGGGTTTTGCTGATTGTCACTGATGCTTCTTTGTGGTGAACAAACCATAGCTCATTATAAAATTCCATACATGTTTCAGATAGCCAAGGCACTGAATTTCATGCATGAACGAGGCATAGCTCATCTGGATATTAAACCTGAAAACATATATGCCAAAAGCGGTACCTACAAACTTGGTGATTTTGGCTGTGCAACTTTGATGGATCATAGTCTTGGCATAGAGGAAGGGGATGCGAGGTACATGCCAAATGAGATGTTAAAGGATCAGTGTGAGTATTTGGATAAGGTGGATATATTTTCTCTTGGTGCGGCCATTTATGAGATCTTGAAAGGGACACCGCTGCCTGATTCAGGACCAAAATTTTATAGTCTGAGAGAAGGAAAAATTTCGCTGCTTCCTGGGTATCCTGTGCAATTCCAGAACTTGCTCAAGGTATTTTATTTTGCTTTCTCATGACGATTTCAATACTTGGCATCTGATATTCCACTACAGCCTCCTTTAAGTCAGAAAAATAAAAAAAGTCAATCTGTTTTAAAAAAAATGGCAAAGCAGCCATTGTTTGTGTTGGATCTCTTGTGGGTCATCCTATATTCAGGTCAATTGAGTCTGTGTTGGATCTCGTTCTTTGAGTATTTTATGTTAGGCTGTTCAACTGGGTGCCGGGGGTATTAAAAATAAGTCCTACGTACCTGCATTTTTGTGTAGTTGGAAACATCATATTTTATGTACTTTTACTAAAGGAAACTTCTGTTTTTTGCAACCCACCCATGCAATAGCTCTAGAAAAGCTACCCTTGGTCTGAAATGAGTTTGTAGTCTGATTAGATTCAAAAGTGCCCTGATTGAATAACACAATTGTTTGTCTTTTCTATTTCTTACCAGGCTATGATGGATCCAGATCCTGTAAAGCGGCCTTCAGCAAGAGAAATCCTAGAGAACCCAATCTTTGATAAGTTATGTCCCGTCTCTAAATCACAATCCAAATCCAAGCAGTGAAAGAACCTGAAAATGGCGCTTGTCTTTTTTTTGTTAGCATTTCCTGGCCTTTTAAGGGTACCTTTTTGGGACTACTATGTTACATATCGTACCCACTTTTTGTAAAGTTTTAGCTATATAGCCAGGAATTACTTTTGTCAAACGAACACTTCCACTCTCAATGGGAGACTTTTCGTACGTTCTCACACAGCATAATTATTATTAATGCTAATTACGAGTTTATTTAATCAGGAGCGATTGCTAATTAAATCTGCTATGCATATAATGCAGGGTGCCTTATTTCTCTTTATTTTTCCGATCTTCTCTTGAAATTTCCAGCTTTTAGGATGTTCTGTGAATAAGTTTTTATAACCCAATATGTAAGATACAGTCCTAGCGAAGCAATTCAGATTCTGGGAGTCGTCGTTGAAGAAACATGTGGTGCCGAGAGATTCTACAAGAAAAAAATTGCGTTGTTTTTAATTTTTTGTCATTCAAAGTACATTTGAATTCTATGAGTATTGAAGCCGTCTGATGTGCTTTAAATTTGCGTTTCTAAATCTTTAAGTGGAGCGTGCACGAATCTTAAAGCGTAACTGTTACTCATCAGAATCCAAATTTTTGTGTGGGGACTGGAGAGGCATAGTACCAGTTTTCAAATCCAAATCTTAAAGCATACCAGTTACTGGCCATCGCAACTTGCGGAGACTGGAGAGGCATAGCAGGGGGGTGCATTTTTGTGTGGGGCCCACGCTAAAGGGGCATTACAACTCGAAATTTATCATCTTGGGCCGAGGAATTTTATCACACATTTGTTCGGTCCATCAGAAAATCGATTTGACAGGCCGGATCGATATACCAAACCCACCTTAAATCCACCGCTCCACAACAATTTCCATTTCTAGTCGGCAGTCGCTATTTTCAGACACCTATGAAATCCCTGACGTGTCTTGCTTTCCCCGCTTTCTCTTCCGCCTATAAAACGACTGGAGGCGACCATTAATTCTGCTTTCATGGAGTCATGGTAGAAGAACTCATTGACGGAACTGGGCCGATAAAGATAGAGGAAGAATGAAAATTGAACTGCCGATCGTAGAAGGTGGAGAAGAGACGCCGCCGTCAGATGTCAGGAACACGATTCTCGAGAGCACACCGCTGTTCCCTACGAACGGAGGCATCCGGCGGCGAACGGCGAGCGAGTCGTCGTTCTCTGGTCGCATCATGTCGCGGCGTCGCTCGTTCGGGCGCGAGGTTCAGCGCGCCGCCGAGGAGACCTTCCTATTGACCCGCTTAACCTTAATTCTCCTCCGCTATCTCGGGTAGAATTTTGTATTCTCTGACTGTTGAGTCCTATAAGACCCTGATTGAAGTACGTAAGGCCAGTCTTTCAGTGACAATGGGACATGAACACTCATCAAAAGTTGCAATCTGCATAATCACTGAAGATAGCTCAGAAGGCTTTACTCTATTCTGGAAAAGATGATCATTTAGATAATGCAACTACATGTTCATCTGTTAACTGTTGACATAAGTAAAATGGTTGGGTGGAGTGCGAGATGCACAAATCTTAAATTTTGTTGGGCCATTTTTTTTTTTGGGTTATGTAATATCTAATCGAACACCAAATCAAGTGACAAATAAATATTCAGGTACCTTTACCACTTGACATGTATAGCAAAAAATCTGGGTTTTTCATTTTTTATTTACAAGTTACACACAACATTTTGCTGTATTATATTGGAATTGTGGCACGGTAGGATTGTATGTCATAGTTATCCAAATTTTGTTACTATAAAGCACCAATAAAGTAATTTTCAAACAATAGTAGTCTTTCTTTACCTTCTTTAATCCTGTTTGTGGTGTGGTACTGTAATAACAAAATATTTTTATCCAGAATAGGATATAGATGGATAATGAAGTATCTTGCTCTTTGTTTATATGCTTTCTTACTCATGCCTGGATTCATTCAAGGTTAGTACGAGTTCTTTTTATAGTTAGATGATACTGGTCTGCTACTATATACTAGTCTGTGTGGTCCACATTTTATTACAATAAAAGTTTGCACCAAGGAATATTATCTTGTTATCTTTTTCCAAAAAAAAATTCATGTTTAAGCATATTAATCTGTCCTAGATACTTTCAATCTTATGAGCCATTCATAAACAGTTGTCGCATGATCTGTGTACTCAGCAAAACAGGTCATGTACCTAAAAGCATTATTATTCCTAATATTTTATTGTTTTTGTTTCTAATAGTTGGATATTATTATTTCTTCTCGAGTCGAGTCTATAGAAGCGTTGTTTATGGCGAAAAGCCAAGAAACAGGTAAGAACGAATTTGCTGTCATTCTTTTTGTTAATTTTATTTCTTTTAAATGCAATGTTTTTTTTTCACTCTGCATTTAGTAGGTTAGATTTGTATTTACCTGCAAATGCAAAAGATCGTACTCCAGTGGTTGCTTTTATAACAGGAGGTGCTTGGATAATTGGGTAAGTAGGTTTAATATTTCTCTTACTTTGATTTTTCAATCATTTATATACAGTAATACTGCTTTGTGATTTTATATTAGGATTTATTTTCGGTGTATTTCTTGGTATTTGGGTTTGGTTAAAGGGAGGAATGAAGTCCTAAAGGTTTTGGTTGAATTCTACTATGTGACCCTGTTAGCGCTTCTACTAAACTAAATATAGTAAGGTCCAATGCTGTAATCCACTATTTTAGTGGTTAATTTCCTCTTTTTTCTGTAGTTACAAAGCATGGGGTGCACTTTTAGGAAGAAGATTAGCTGAAAGGGGGATTATTGTTGCGTGTATAGACTACAGGTAAGACCGATTTCTTTCTTTTTTATGGGTTTCTGGTGATTACCTTTGATTTAAAGCAAATATATAATCATAGGGTTTCTTTCAACTGACAAGTTGAGGTAGATCCCTCACAATGACATTTCCCAAAATTGTTTTCAACCTCATATCAGCTGTACTTAAACCAGACTGAACTCTCTCTCTCTCTCTCTCCCTGTACCAAATATATGATGTATTCTATGGAACTGCTGTGATTCCATATATAAATGTTGTGAACATCTAATTATTTAAATTCAGAATTTTGTAAAATCTGTCTGCTTGAAAAACTAAAATTAGTGATGTACTGCCGTTTTATGTTGAATGGCGCTCAACAGTTTGCAGAATGGTTAAAAAAATGTAAACAACCTGTAGTTGACATTGTTTCATCTTTTTATTATATTTTCAGGAATTTTCCTCAAGGTACAATTAGTGACATGGTTGAAGATGCCTCTGAAGGAATTTCATTTGTTTGCAATCAAATTGCTAGCTTTGGGGGTGATCCTAGCAGGTCATTTTCTTTTTCCAAAAAATTGGAAATTATATTTTCCATGTACCCTTTCAAATTGATAATATCTCATTTGACCTACCTATTTTTGACACAAGTTGTGAACAGCCAATTTTTTCTAACTGATACACAAGGAGTGGGAATGGCTGGAGTATCTTTTTATAGTTTCCTAGAGCACACAGGTAGTGTTAGGTTGAGTTATTAGTCTTCTGACTGTTGTCCAACATTAATTGAACTTTCGCCTATGCCTAGTATATTCTTGATTTAGTAGTTTGCTACTATTTGATCACCATTAAGGGGTGAATTCTTTTGTTCTATATGTGATATTAACCTAAATCCAAAACAGGATATATCTCATTGGGCAATCTGCTGGTGCGCATATTGCATCATGTGCTCTCTTAAATCAAGCTATTAAAGAATGTGGTGAGGGAGGTACCTCTTGGAGTGTTTCTCAGATAAAAGCCTATTTTGGTATCTCAGGCGGGTAAAACATTCTATTTAAATTTCAGTGCATTTTTTGAAGAACCTCAATTTTGTCAGTCTTTAAAAATTAAGGACTCAACTATAAAAATAAAAGGTGCCCCATTAGTAACAATTTGGTGGTGATTGATGTTGATTGTAGTTGTTTCAAATTCGATCACAATATTGTCAATTAGGTGACTGGTCTCCCACAGCGAAGGCATATTATCTTATTGTTTATGCTTTTCTTCTAAAACAGGTACAACATTGTTAATTTGGTTGATCATTTCCATAACCGTGGTCTGTACCGCTCAATTTTCTTAAGGTAGCTGACGAATTTATCAGGATGGACATAATTTAGCACTTTTCATTTTATGTTTCATTCTTCTGAATAATCTTATAATATTTAGTGTAATGGAAGGTGAAGAATCACTCCCTGCATTTTCACCTGAATTACTTGTTCGTAAACCAAGTAACAGGCATGCAGTTTCTCTGTTGCCTCGAATTGTCCTATTTCATGGAACCGGCGATTGTTCTATTCCATCTACTGCCAGGTCAGTTATATAGAAAATGACCCTTTAGTGTTTGCATTGTCAATGCTTATGATACATGCAAATGAAACTTTACTTGGGAGAGATGTGCTCGGGCGTTTCATTGAACGTGCAACCTTTTTGCCTCTGCTTTTAGCTAGCCATTCTTTTGCCTTATTCTAAACGTTAAAACTAAAGTCAAATCATGCGGGTTTTTTGCGGTCTAATTATGCGGCAATTTGATAGTTGTATATGTTGTGGGGCAATTTAGTTTTTGTGTTAAGTTTACCCTGATTTAGTAGTTGGGTCATGTTTTGCTGTTAGCCACAGATATGAGAAAATTGTTTGTTGTATTGCAATACACTGAGATATCCATTCTATTTGCAGAAATAATCTTGTATTTCTATTTTAGTTTGACATGAGAAACTTCCTGAAATAATATTATACAGTAAAGCCCAGACATGTTTTTGCAGCTTTTATCTCACTTTGCCTCTCCTTTTTCTGACTTTGACATTTGTGTTCAGCAAAGATCTTGCTGATGCTCTTACAGCTAATGGAGTGTTGGTTGATTTGATCCTATATGAAGGCAAGACTCACACTGATCTGTTTCTCCAGGTAAATGCAACAAAATACTAATTAATTTAGTAGGTTATAGCACAGCTTGCTCCCATAGAAATTGTATATTATTTCTTTCTCAAAATGTGTCCCTAGGAAAGCTCAAGATTCAGCTTGCATGGCGCTTCAATAGAAAATTATTAGAATAGATGTCATAGTGATATGCTGAAATAACAAGCCATTTGAAATAAAATTTATTAGACAAGGGCTTCATTTTTTTCGCTCAATAAATCTGGGCCTTTCGTAAAATTAGAGGGGACTATTGGACCTTCTTAACAGGCGGGAGCTTGCTTGCAAATTGCCTAAGCTGATTTTATCCATTCGCATTTTTGTGAATTAGGATCCATTAAGAGGCGGAAGTGATCCATTGCTTGAGACTGTAGTTGCAATAATTGATGAAGATGAAGATGATGCAAGTGCAGTTGCAAAGGATGTGGAAGCACCTATAGCACGCCGCCTTGTGCCTGAATGGATGTTAATACTCGCTAGTAGAATTAGCCCTTTTTAAGCAATTATCAACTTTTTTACAACTTTTTTTTATTATTCCACAGCTTAGTTCTTCTTTGGTGCTGTATATTAATTCTGGTATCCGTTATTGTAGATTTGTAGTTATTTTCATATTGAGAAGTTCTGCTGGTGTTGTTTATTGTTCCTTGGCCCTTTTCTTGTATAAAATAGAGTTGAAATCGGACATTTTCTTTAATAAATTGTGGCCATGCCCTTTATTCAGCACTTATGTTGGATGCTGCTTAGCAATTGTAGATCTTTGTTAATAATAATGTTTATTTACCCCTTTTTAATATAAATGGAGTTAAGAGCAACTGCGGTGCACACTACCAGGCTTTTTAAAAAAAAAATAGTAATGCACTGTTAAATAGCTTGGCTTTGGGACTTGGTTGGATTCTATTTCTAGCCAATCTCAACTTTGGACTAAAGATTTGGTTGATGTTGTTAACTGCGCTGTCAAATAATTAAAAAAAAAAATCTTTTTATTTCAATTTCTCGAAAGCCCTAGACAGTGCCAGCTAATCGTCTTGTGTTTGCCTAATCAGGTAGCGAGAACGTCAGATTAACCAAGGAACTGGGTTGTGCTAACAAGTACATTGCTATTTTATTGATGGATCAAATTAACCAAGGATTTATTTATTTATATATAGAGAGAGAGAGTAAGATAGGCTACCATGCTTTGCAAATTAAAGCAAATTAAAGTGAGAAATTTGAATTGACTATTTAAATTTTAAAACTAGAAATATAAACGCAAATTAAAATATCCATTAAAGTGAGAAATTAAAATGGATTGCAAAGCAAATTAAAGTGAGAAATTTGAATTGACTATTTGAACTTTAAAACTAGAAATATGAGCGCAAATTAAAATATCCATTTTAATTATGGAGAGATAATGCAATTGCATGTAGGGCTGCAGTTAAACAATATAATTAATTTGCATCGAACCCTGTGTGGTTTTTGCGGTATTTCCCTTGCTAGATTTATTCTATGTAATCCTTGAAAAGGAACAATTGGTAGCAGCTTGTACTTTTGCCTTCTTTCTTGTTTTACCTCACAATGGAAAACTAAATCGCAAAGATTGGTCATAAAAACCAAATGAAAGATTCTTATTAAGGAATGGTAAACGCACAGGGGAGCTAGGATGGCTCCAATCAGGAAAAGGATGAATGCAGTGAATCAAATCATAAAATAAATGAACAAATGACCTAAAGATGGTCCACATTGCTCTACATACAGATACTAACAAGGATGTACCAAGGGATACTATTTATGATGGGAACAAGGCATAAAAACAGGACTGTCAACTAATAGTCTAATACTACAATGCAAGGAGTGTAACATCTGAAATACATATCAACTTATAAGGAAGTCCCAGATCTTCTTGCTTATAGATTTGTTAGCTTTGTCTTCTTCTTCATCTTGTTCGCTCTCCTCCCCACTTAAAGTTGGATCAGCAAATTCACTTCCTTCAACTGTAGCTTCAGCAACTCCATCTAGGACCATCTTTTCTTCCACCGCAACAATCTCTTCCTCCATTTGCTCAGGTATCACCTCTACAGGAACTTGGGTTGTACGTTCAACATCAGGCTGTAGAGTGAACAAAAAAGATCATTCCAATCAGAGGGCGGCATAACTATAAGAACATAAATAAAAAGAAAAAAAATGTGAAAAAAAAGAGAATGATTTGTAATAACTTAAATATATTGGACCTGTGTGACATTGTGGTGCACAGTCTGCTGAACTTCACCCGCATTATCTGGCTTTGATATTTCATCTCCATCTCCTCCTGTGCTCCTCAACTCACTGTCAGCTGGTTTTGAATGCTCCAATCCTTTGCTCTCCTCTCTAGTAACTTGAGAGGCAACTCTGTCATGACATGTTTAAACAAATTTTAAATAATAACATTTATGTTTAAAAGATAAAACACACACAGATTAGGATCTCTTGAGCTGGCACTTTGCTCTACTAGTTTTGTATGAACATTTATGTTTCTATGTTTTAGTTAGAAGCAGTTGTCTTTAGGCCCACTTTCATATAAAAAAAAAAAAGGGCAAGACAATGGTTAAAAAAATAGACAAGAACGGTACTGGTTTGTGACTTTCTGAGCCCAATTATATCCCTTGAAGAGAACTTTAGGGGCTGACCACCTCAGTTTGATAATAGTAGATATTTACTGGCATTGGAAAGGAAAGGAAAACAACAGGTACATTAAGTGTGACCAGTAAATTCAAAATCATATTCCAGTCCTTGCCTAAAAGAAAAAAAAAGGTGAAAAATACTGCTTGGCACTGTTATATGTCAGCACGTACCTGTATCTGACCCAACTAATAAAAAACATCCTAGTACAGATGCTAATAAGGCCTTTAAAATCTTCTCTTTCTTTTAACTGGAACTTGTATGTAATCCCTAATCATGGCCCAAAGATCTTGATTGAATGCCAATAATAAAAAACATATCATAGAACTTACATGGTAGAGCGTCTGAAGTTGTATCGCTTCTCTCCTGGAGTCTGAACCATAGGGCCCACAGTCTGCCGTCTCTTGCGTCTCCCACCACCTAGTGAAGCACTCTCAGAATAACCTTCACTTTCTTCAACTACAGGCTCCTTTAACATCCTCTTCCTCCCTTTACTCCCTTCAATATCCTCTCCAATTACACCTTTTGATTCCTTCATCACATCCATAACCGAGTGGGTTTTTTTAACTGATTTGCCCTTCCCTCGCCTCTTCTGCTGGCTTGTTTTCTCACTTTCCCCCTCCACATTTTCAGAAATGGCATTGCCTTCAGAGATCTTATTCTCTGCTTTATTGACACCTTTTGAGGCTGGGATTCCTTCAATTCTTTTGCTGGGAGAGAGATTGAACAAGTCTGAACACTTTTGAAGCAATGCCAAGTGGGTCCCACTGGATCCGGCTTCTGGTGTTGTTGCCGATGCTTTTGGTGGCTCCAATCTAGGAGTCTGTAGTTCAGAATCATTAAATAGTTCAACCCCGCAGCTTTTGCAAGATTTGTGTGCTTCAGCCAGAGAATAAAGACTGTCTCTTTCCCTGATCAATTGTTCTCTCTGACCTTTGATTTGTGCACTGAGTGCTCTGAGGTTGTCAATGTCTTTTGTTAGTTCTAAACGGTCAGATTCGAGTTGTTGTTTTTCATTCAGAATCAATTCCTTCTCACTCAAAATTGAGGCTCTCAGAGACTCAATTTGTCTCCCTTCAGATTCTTGTCGCTCTTGAACTGTTCTCTCCAACTCTTGCAATTCCTTCTCACGATTTGTTAAGAACTCTTCAAATTTGCTGCTCTCACCTTGAAATCTCATATTCAAATTCTCTTCCTTAGTTTTAAATTCTTTCTCAAGTCTCTCTCTCTCCTCATTCAATGCATTTCTCTTATCATCCAATAGCTCCCATTGCCTCTCAAAACTCTCTTTTTGCACTCTCAGTTCCTCCAATTCTTTTGAAAGGGAACAGTTGAGTGCTTTTTGTTTCTCTCTCTCTTGTTCAAGTTGAGATGTTAGCACTAAATGCATTTCCTTCTCTTCATGTGTAACTCGAAGTCTCTCCTCATCTCTCGAGATCCGCAGTTTTTCTTCCTCTAGTGATTCTTTTAGAATTTCGAGTTCAGATCTTAAAGCACTAAATTCTTTTAGATCTTTATCTAGCTTTTGACCACCTACATTTATCTTTTTCTCATCTTCTTTGACAGATGCTTCCCAATTCTTCAGAACCCTAGATTTTGCATCGAGGTCTGCTTCCATTTCCTTCAGCTTGTGCATTTTTTTCTCCAATTCCTGATGAGATATGGCATAAAAAAACTCATTATAGAGGGATCATCTGTAGTAACATTTCACATTCCCACCTTCATATTACTAAGAACTAAATGCTAAATTCTATGAAGTCAAAAGACTAACCAATTCTCTGTGACTGATATTTTCTTCTCTTCTAACAAATGCTCTTTCTTTAACTTCTTGAGAAACAACCCTCAACTCCAGATCCTGAAAATAAGCAAAATAAATCATACAACTAAAGACATTAGACAAAAAAAAGAGAAGAAGAAAGCAAGGAAATCATTCTGAGATGCAACTTCATCCACCAATTGAACCCAAAACTAATACCAAGTCTAAATTTCCTGAGTTCTTTGGCTTATTTGCTTTTGGATAGTCGTAGCACTTAGGCAGGATCAGCATCTCTTCTAACCCATCTTATCATAAGGTTTCCATGCCTGCTTGCCCATAAACCAATCAACAGCCCAAAAGTTTTACTTACTAGTTGAATCAGTACTATAATTGTAAACCTTAAAATTAAAAAGATTGGAAGAAATAAACCTTCTCTTTCTCAGATAAAGCTTGTAATCTGTTGTCAACATCCTCCTCCTTTGCCTTAACAGAGTTACTTGTAGCCTCAGTTTGTCTCCTTATCTCTTCTAGCTCTTCTTGTTTCTTGTTCCAAGCCCATTCCCTTTCATTTATTCTATCCTCTCTGTCATTGAGTGACTCTTGCCTATCAAAATTCCGCTTTTGTGTTTCTTCCAGTTTCCTCTCCCAAGCAAGAAGGTTTGCTTCTTTTTCACTAAGATTCTTTTCCGACAATTGTCGCCTAATAAGAGAAGAATACTACTTAAGTCCAATAGTAACATCCACACCAAATTAACATAAGCAGAAATGTACAATACCTGGTCTTTACAGTTTCAAGAGAAATAGTGATAGTATATTAAACCTTAACATAATTACAAAAGATCCTACAATTGTAAATCTACAAAAAAAAAAAGAAAAAAAAAGAAAAGAGAAGTCCAGCTAATACCATAATTATCCAAACAAAACTGATTTCAAGACAGTCAGCTAAGGTACCAGTATGGGCCTAACAGTATGGTAAGAATCAGGCGTGAATTTCTAATGCCTATCAACCGATTCAAACACTCCACAAAGACAACAAGCATAAAACGAGAAAATGTAGGAGCTTCAGAAAAAGAAACAACACAAGACAGATTTTCTAAAGATACCCCCAATTTCCTGATTTGCACAAAGAAGCTTTGTTTGGTCGATTAAGTCTGATGCAAGTCCTTACCTTTTCTACAAGTTTTGAAAAGGAAGAGTAACTCAAATCAGATATTTCGGAGTTGATGATTAATAGCTTCATGATGGAAAAAGGAATAGAGGACCAGGAGACACACATATATAGAGAGAGAGGTTGCATTCAAAAGCTTTTTTAAAAATTCATTTTTGAACTCCAAAAAAAGGACTGTTATTGAATGCACATGAACCTAAACCCCAAATTCCTTGCTAACACTCACCAAAACACAACAAAACAATAATGAAATTTCTTAGAACACATGACTACCTTACTACCTTGCATGAAACAAAATTATTTTTCATTTCACTGAACCATGAAAGGTATGAATTCTAAGATTAAGACAAGACTGCTGGACCAATAAGATGAACTGAAGTAACAGGCACAGCAACCTCTCTTGGAAAATGTTTAAAAAAAAAGAATGAAGTAACAAGAATCATACTCAGTTTCAAACAAGAGCTTTTCCTTGTGCAATTTCTTCTCCATTATTTCCGCATCCTCTAACCTCCGATCAGCTTGGGAACATTTGCGACTGGCTTCTGCCAGCTTGGCTTCTACTTGATGCATTTTTCTTTCAGTCTCCATTTTTTTGCTTTCTAAGCTCGCCTCTAAAGACCTCGCTTCTTCAAGCTTTTTGTCGGCATTTGATTTAACGCCATCGATCTCAGATTGTACTTCTCTAAAAGCATTCTCAAGCTATAAACAAAAGCAGCAAGAAATACCAAGGTTAACTTGTCCATGTATTGGGACTGAAATGGATATGCAATATCGAGTAGTGGAGGTGCAGTAGGATTAGGGTCATCTTTTGTTTTCATATTTCTTGAACTTTGTGAGGCATCTAACTGCTTGCTTAAGGATAAACATGCAGGTTGAACCTTATGAAGCCACGTATTAGTATTGGAATTCACCTAATAATAAGAAATTTTGTAAACTTGGCCTAAGTATTGGGCAGGTATTTTAAAATTACATATTTACGTGCTCATTGACCATAAAAAAAAAATAGTTAACAAAAAGAATAATCAAACATACATCAGCTACACACTGTTTTTCTAGAGTAAGTGCCTTCTTCAAACTGTCCTCGCGCCTCTCAAATTCTGACATGGCAATCAAACGAGCAGATTGTTCCCGTTTCAATATCTCCTCAGTCTCTTCTAACCCTTGTGTCAGCTCTTCAATTCTGGCTGAGCACTCATTTTTCTCGATCAATATAAGACCCATGTTGTGCTGATACTCACAAAGCTGAAATGGGTTCAACTATAATGGTTACAACCGTACTTGAAGGTACAAAATAATCTAAATATTAACTGTATAAGCGTGCACCTGACTAAAGCAATAGTCTTTCGTAAGAAAAACCAAACAAAGCTTATTGAAAGCCAAAAAAGAATCTTGAGTGGAAAAATTGCTAAGGCAGTGCTACCATTGTATCACAAAGTACATACCATGGATGTACTACTACAACTGAGATTCATGTTCAAATGAATAACAAGTTTGAATATCAAAATATACACATTATGATGTACACAATCAACTCAATTAAGGGCACATTCTAGAGTATGACCCGGTTTGACTTGTGTATATGATCTTGAATTTGCAAGAAATCCTCTCATCAATGTAACAATAGCTACGTACTGAAATAATTTCAACTATGCAAAAGTTGATTGGTTCAATAATTTCAGCCATGTTTTGAACTTCATATTTTGTGGACATCTCCTTTCTGTTATCATTTAGTGGTATATTTTGTTTAGAAGACAAAGGGGCGCTATTGGATCATATCTGATAAGCTGCCAACATTGGGGTTTTTGTAATCTAAGTTTCTGCAATGAAACAGGCTTAACAGGCTTAACAGCCTTATTTCCAAAAAAAAGATTGATTGTGCACTATCAATAACCAGTCCCCCTCTCACTCGTTATATATAAAGTACGTAAATGAACATAAAGACCTGTGGAAAACAAAGATATGTAACAATAATATATAAGAATAAGAACTTCCAAGTTCAAATAGTACAAAGTCATCACAGCTGCTGCAACTGGTGGTACATACCAGTACAAAAATATTAGGAAACCACAACAGTAATCGCTTTTTTCATGACTGACCTCTTTCTCGAGCTCTGAAATCCTCAGTAAAAGACCCTCTCTATCCTTCCTATGCAATTCGGCCTCATCAAGCATCCCGGCCTCTCTAAACCGCCTCCACACCACCGCCTCGTCATCTCCCTCCTCACCTTCCCCTTCCCCTGCCGCTAGCCAATCCTGTCGTGGCCACACATTTGACCGCACGGCTGTGTCCGCCACAGTATTCTTCCCCTTCGCACTTGCCGAGGCGCTCCACTGCTTCCTCTGCTTCCTCTGCTGTGGCGTAAACATTGTCGCCGCTCAGACAAAAATGTGTGACAGAGCCAACCCTACTAACCAAGTACGAAATTTGATTGACAAAAGAAGAGGGAAAACCAAAAAAACCCTAGAATTTTAGGGAACACAAGAAGAACGAAAAATCGGGTTGGAATTTTGGATCGAGGTGTAAGGGACCAAACGAAATTTGTATGATGATCCGAAATGTTAGAATCCGGGCGACCAGTTGTATGAGTTCAAGAAACAAGATCCAATTCGTCTTTCGCATATCGGATCAATCGGATACCGGATCGATGATCTCCGAGTACGACCCGTTTTCTTTTCCCCCATTGGCTGTTGCTTGTGTACGTGGGCCAGCCTCATGAGTCATGAAACGCAGCCTAAATATGTGATCGATTGAATTGGTTCTTGGGCCAAGATTGAGAAGTCGCATTGTCCGTTGTCATTTCTGTAACTTGGACAGTTTGGATTCTTTGGAAAAGAGCAATGTAAACCGCTCGTATGGACGGTCTGGGACTATCGATGGGATTTGCTGCCGGATTGTACCAGATTTTAACTCGGTTAAGACCGATAATTTTTTAAACAAGTTATAAATTCTGGAATTCTATCAAAGATATCATAAAAATTGCATTTACACTGTCTAAATATCAACAAGAAGTTTTTTTTACTCATTTTTAACAGCGTATGTTGGCCAATTTGAAAACATCATAGAGATGTATGTTTTCAAAATATCAGCCCAAAAACAGGAAGACATATCATTCTTCTTACAATTTTCTTAATTAAATATTGAACAAGGACTAAACACCCCAAGCCAAAGACTACTGCTCAGTGGATACCAACAACAGATGCCATTGCAGCCATATCACTAAGGATTTGGCGACCTGGTGATGATCAAATAGTGCAATTGCAAGACCCCTCCTCCTACTCCCTTCTCACCAGTCTGAGGGGCATCGACAAATGACGGTTAAGATAACAATTTGGAGTTTATCTGAACTTTTTGATCAAATAAGTACTAGATACAGTGTTGTTATCTGTAGTTTTGATTTGCGCAATCTTGTGAACTTTTTGTGCTGTGTTAGCGCTCGGCCTGTTTAGCTATTATGGGTTGAGAAATGTTTCTGTAGCCCGAGCCACTAAATCCGAGCTCGTCCCCGAACTGGTTTAACTGGGTTTAACCGTCCGCTAATAACGGTAATTTATTAATTTTTCATTAATTAACGAATTGTTGTTTTAACGCATTGCAGTTTTACATTGATTGCTTTAAATGTTAGCTTTGCATGCTTTTGTCTTGCGCTTTAATTTTGTGGACAGTCTGTTAGAAACAGTTGTAATCACCAATCCCCAAATTAGTCCCCCAGATTGTTAACGGTCCTCTATTCATTAATTAACTGCTTACTTGAACGTACTTTAAAGTACTTTAAAATACAATTTAAACCCAGTTAGCTCGGGGATGCGATGGGGGATTGATTCTAATTTTAATTATGCAAATTAACAGCTTTTTATATTTAATAACTAAAAATACAGTCTCCATTTTGAACAAGTAATCCATTAAATGAAGATTTTTCAATGTTTGTAAACACAGGTTTATATGCTTTAAAATATATTTGAAGAATAAGTTTTAAAATGTGTTTGTAAACACAGGTTTATATATTTGTAATACAGATTTTTTAATTTTTGTAAACACTGGTTTATATGCTTTACAATGTGTTTGTAAACACAAGTTTATATGCTTTACACACAGATTTATATGCTTTAAAATGTTGTTTTCTTGCCAGTATATATTGGTTTACTTGCACAGGTTTATATGCTTTAAAATGTTGTTTTCTTGCCAATATATATTGGTTTACTTGCACAGGTTTATATGTTTTACACACAGGTTTATATGCTTTAAAATGTTGTTTTCTTGCCAGTATATATTGGTTTACTTGCACAGGTTTATATACTTTACACACAGGTTTATATGCTTTAAAATGTTGTTTTCTTGCCAGTATATATTGGTTTACTTGCACAGGTTTATATGCTTTACACACAGGTTTATATGCTTTAAAATATTGTTTTCTTGCCAGTATATATTGGTTTACTTGCACAGGTTTATATGCTTGAAAATGTTGTTTTCTTGCCAGTATATATTGGTTTACTTGCACAGGTTTATATGCTTTAAAATGTTGTTTTCTTACCAGTATATACTGGTTTACTTGCACAGGTTTATATGCTTTACCCACAGGTTTATATGCTTTAAAATATTGTTTTCTTGCCAATATATATTGGTTTACTTGCAAAGGTTTATATGCTTTACACACAAGTTTATATTGTTTTGTAAACAATTGTTGTTTCGAAGTAGTAGTTTCATTGTTATTTAATAGAGTTTTACATGCTTAGAAATTGGCATTGTTGGGACAAGTTCTAAATTTATGATTGTTTCGAAGTAGTAATTTTATTGTTATTTAACAGAGGTTTGCATGCTTAGAAATTGTAATTGTTGGAGTTTTGACTAACATAAAATAATTGATGAGGCTGCTAACAATTGTTGTTTCGAACTAGTAGTTTCATTGTTATTTAATAGAGCTTTGCTTGCTTAGAACTAGTAGTTTTGACTAACAAAAAATTCAGAGCTGTAAACATTTTGGCGGGGGACGCGCTCGGGTATTGGTACAAATTTAGAGCTTTAAATTTTATGCTCGGGGACGAATTCAGGGATTCGTTTTTATTTTAAAAAATGAAAAATTAACTCATTTATAATGAAAGTTAAACACTTGAACATAGTTGTTTAAACGCTTTCCTTTATATGTTTAAATTATCCGATTGTTTCGCTGCATTTGGTAGTGTCTTTGTTAATTTTTTTAACAGAGCATTTTTCTCTTCATGCAGCAAAATTATATATAATAAATAAAGATTGATACTGTTATTGCGCTGTATAAAGTAAAACCTGATCTTTTTATTACCGACATTCTAGAAGATTGGGGAACGCGTGCGGGTACTTTGTTTGGAGTACAATTATCAGCTTCCATTATGGGTTATCTCTCTTATAGAATTGATGATATTATCTTTTGGTCAGGGTAATGATTGGGAGAATATCTTGCATGACATATCTCTGGCAATCGCACCTCTTTTGGCTTTGTAATTTAACTGTGTTTCGCAATGAAGTAGGGCTCCAGCTTTTTTACTCAAAAAAAGAAGAAGTAATGCTACAGTGCTACGGCTCAATATTCAAGTTTTTAAAATTTTAATGGTCAATCCGAACCGTTTATCTTGTTCTCCGTATTAATATTTGCTTGGAGACAAAATTTTATATTTTTTGAAAAAAATTTACTATTTTTTTAGATAGGTAGAAAATCAAATATCTGAATAATGCATAATTTTTTAGATCAAGTGGTTTTTTACCTACCTAAAAATATAGTAAATTTTTTTTCAAAAATATAAAATCTGGTCTCCAAACACATATTAATATGGAGAACAAGATGAATGGTTCAAATCGACTATTAGAATTTTGAAAACTCAAATATTGAGCCGTAGCACCGTAACTCTCTATGCAACCCATAGCACCGTAGCCTTACCCAAAAAAAAAAAACAAGTTATAAATTTTTTTATACATTTTAATAAAAAATAAAATTAATATTTTATCTATGTAAAATGAGATTTACTATAAAATACAATAAAATGAATAAATTTTAAAGTTTTAAAAGTTTAGAGAAAAAAAGTATGTACTTTTAAAATTAAGAGAAAAATTTACGTAATTTTAAAGTTTTTAGGAGTATACGTGAAATTCCTCCCCATTAATTAATCCCGTTCTCTTTTTTCTTTCTTACCCGTTGTTCTTTGCTGGTTTCCGAACTTTCAATAATACTCTTGCTTCTAGGGTTCCGTTTGTGTGACTGTCACATACGGAAGACGCCTTTCAATATATCGCACCTTCGCTTCTCCTCCTCTCCTCTCTTCCCACCCCCACATTTCTCACCGCTCGAGCCCTATCTCTCTCTGCCACCCTTCCACCACAATGGGAAAGAGGTCTTCGCCTGACGGCGTGATGTCTCTTTTCACCGACGACAATCCCTTCCGCCGCAAACCATCGCCGGAACCTTCTCCCGCCGTCAAGGAAATAAGGACAGAGGAAGCGCCTCCCAAAAAATTAAAATCAGAAAAAGAATCAGAGAAACAAAACCGAAACCAGAGTTCCTCTCCCAAGGTAAGAAAGAGAAAGAGAGGAGGCGAGGTTGAAAATGAGAGCGATAAGATAAAACAGGCAGTATTAAAGGCGGTTTCTTTATCGATTGGGGGGAAGAGGAAGGCAGATGACCTTGAAGCTCAGGCGGCACCCTTCAAGGAGGAACCGGAGCCCTTTGACGATGAAAATAAGCTCTTGAGAACTGTTTTTGTGGGGAATTTGCCACTTAGAGTTAAAAAAAAGGAGATTCTGAAGGAGTTTCAGCAGTTTGGCGAGGTCGAATCTGTCAGGATCAGATCAGTTCCTCTTGCAGATGTGAGTTTTGTGTAACTTGGACAAATCCTGGTGCTTAAATATACAATGCAACTTTACATCTTTCATTCGCTCTATGCCTGGTAATCCACTCAAAACCATTTCAACTTTAAGGGGCAATTTGTCATTGCAAAGCAATTATTAGCATTGAACTTGACTTGTAGTTTAGCAAACCTGGCTGAAGGATGCTTTTGTACTATTATATCTGCAATAATCTTTTTTTTTTTTTTTTGACAAAATGCATTGGCATTGATTTGCATATGAATTAAAGAGCTTATTTTAGTTTTAATCTTTTTTGACCCGAGTGCATTATTTGGTTTGACAGACCAAGGTTCCTAGGAAGGGAGCTATAATCCAGGGGAAAGTTAATGAAGCTGTTGATAGGTAAAATTTATTTGCACCCTTTTGTCTATCTTTTATTTTGCAAAGTTCATTTCTTTTCATTTCTAATATGTTTTTTTTTTTTCCTGAAATTTGCAGTGTTCATGCTTATGTTGTTTTTAAAGAGGAACGATCCGCTAATACTGCTCTGGCTCATAATATGGCAATGGTAAGCTACCTAATATATTTTCCTTTTTTTTACTGGTTTGTACCAGTACTAACCATCACCAGCTTCTGAAACTCACTAGGGACTAATTTGTCCTTTTCGTGCAACTTGCAAAGTTAAAAGAAATGGGTTTGATACAAGGCATGTGGCGCTAATATTTTGGTGTTTGAGTGCAATGACTTGAGACAAATAATTGAATTTGAATTTTCATATTTAATAACTTTCTTCCTTATCCTTTATGAATCTTGTTATATTAAGTTTTATTATGTTTTGCTCTAATGCAGTTTGAAGGGAATCATATAAGAGTTGACATGGCATGCCCCCCCAGGAAAAAGCTAAAAGGAGAAGGGCCTTTGTATGATAGAAAAAGAACTATATTTGTTGGTAATCTTCCCTTTGATGTGAAGGTATGCTCTCACATTCTGCTATTTATTTTCTTCTATTACTTCATGGTCTATTCAGTTCGGCTAAATTGCAGGGTCTATTTATTCTTTCCTCTTTCAATGTGGCATGCACTTCATCTAACTTCTAATTTATGAAGGTTATTGGAATGATGCCCTAGTTTTTCTCCCTCTTTTGTGTAAAAAAGAAAAATAGATCTCACAAGAACGATGCCCTAGTTAAAGGATCATTAATGCTTCTGAAAAAAGTGGGAAAGATGTATAGATGATATTATGTTCATGTTTATTGATGATAGGGCTTTTTGTGTATATTTCACAAGAGATCTCATGTCCCTTTCAGTTTTTCTGGATTGAAATTAAAATGCCCTTGAGAAAAATTAAATTAAATAAATTGTAGAGAACTAGATTTCTAGTACTATAATGTAACCCTCTTTCTTTTATATTCTGACTGTTTTGTAACCCTCTTGCTTTTATTTACTGTCAATCCACTCTTTACTTTTAACATATATATTTCTTTTTTCATTTTATAACTTTTTTATCTTCCGTCTACTTGTTAATTTGTTTATTTTTACAGGATGAAGAATTATATAGCTTATTTTGCGGTATTAGTAATTCTGTTGAAGCTATCAGAATTGTAAGAGATGCCGATACTAGCATGGGTAAAGGCATTGCATATGTTTTGTTCAAAACAAGGGTATGTTCATTTTATCTTCTCTTTTTTACCTCTAAAATTGAATTTGCAATTGAATCTGAATTCCAAATAAATATTAAAGAATCACAAATTCAATCACTCTAGAAAGATGAACAAGAAAAAATCCATGTGTGCCCTTTAACAAGCATGAATAAGTTTATACCCTTGCGAAATAACAAGTAGAATGTATACTTTTAACGGTAATACTACTGCCGATATCTTCTCCTCTTGTTTATATAAAATTTTCAGTACTAGTTATTTCTCTGTAATTTAACTTGGGAGAAGCATGGTATGGAGGGGTAGTTTTGACATGTTTTAGCAAAATATGGAAGGGAAAATGCAGATGAAATCCATTTTATTTCTTTTGATTTCTAAAGCAAGCATGAATTCCTCGTCTTGAAGGGGCCATATGTGTTATCTTGAGGTTCTCTAATGCAATGTCCATGAAATAGGCCCGGTAGAGAAGAGCATGAGAAAAATCATTGGTAATACACACTGAATACCAACAGATGATAATTTCTTGCTTTATTTTTAACTCATTTTTTTCCTCCTACCATAGGAAGACGCGAACACAATTGTCAGAAGGCGGGACCTGAAAATCAGAGACCGATCTCTAAGAGTTTCCCATGCAAAGTCAGCAGATGCAGTACCAAAAAAGAACCTGAATATGAATCCGAATCCAAAGGCAAACAAAACCTTCTCCAGAGATAAATTCAGATCACCTACCCCTACCACTATGAAGGGAGCTTCCAGTCTCTCCTACCAAGGCACTAGATCCAGCAAATCTGGCGGCCCACCAAAGAAGACTGCAATGCGAACCCCACCCAGCGGAGCCCACAAGAGAAAAAGTGTAGCGTTCACATCAGATGAGGATGCAAAGAAGAAGAGGCCAGCTGTTGCGGCAAGGAAGGCTAAACAGCTCTTGAAGAAGCGAAAGTCGGAGGCTTCAACTCCTGAAAACACGCACAAGAATAAAAGGCCAAAGAAGCATTGAGCCTCATGAAATTTATTGGATCTAACGTCCTTTTTTTTGCGCTATTACTGTACCTGAGGCACATTTACCATGTACCAATAGATTATTATTTCTATATTTTTTATTTTTTTATTTACTTTATACCTTTTTTTTAAAAAACAAAATGCTAGATGGCTCAACTTTGTTTTATCATTTGCCTACATATGTTGGGTCAGATTTGAATATTTGATCTGCCCATGATACCGGTACCATCCAGATCCAGTGGCACTTAAGATCTGCCATGCAAGAAGTACCCAAAAGCTCAAGATTAAAAATCAATTGACACCACAAGCAGCTCTTACCTCTTTTGTTTTTCTCCCCTCCATTCCGATTATATCTCCGGTATCACAAGCTTGATTCGAGAAGCTGAAGAGAAATTCGACGGTTTGGTCTAAATTTGTAGCTTCAGGCACCACCACATATGCCCCCATATTATAGTTTTTTCTCAAGTTTTTTAGTGAAATTAAGAGTTTAAAGATTGTTTGTGTTTGATGCTAAATAGTTTAATAGTGTTTTCGCTGGTTGCTCCTGAAGTACTTGCAGGCTGCGTGCTTGAGTTGCGTCATTATTCTTGTAATTTAATTTAGAATTTAGAATTTATCGTTTACTGCTTATGTTAGGAAACAACATTTAAGAATCTAAGTACATGTGACTCAGCTCCTCATCTGCACACAGTGATAGAAGTGGAAGAAGTATTGGAATTTTAACATCAAAGCAATCCCATTTGTGATTACGCTATTGTTTTAGAGTATGCAAATCTGGTTGCGTAAATTTAGTTTCTGTTACAGCAATTGCACAACGTTTGTCAGTGAAAAACTAGTCAACTCTGCTAATTTAGCGAGGCAATACAAGAAACTTTAACTTATTTTTAAAAGGTAGTTGGCACATAGTGACCATAGTAAGAGATTTGAACTTGTCCGTCCCAAGACATTCTAACTAAACACAATCAAAGGACAACAAAACCAATATCTTGCCAAACACAATTTACACCATTTAAATAAGCCCAACGACCTACTTACCGGAGCATCAATAAGTTCCACAACCAAACTTAGAATCATTATCTTTTTGATATATAATTTAAAAAGACTAGTATTTTCTTTTCTTTAACAGTACAGAAGCCTCTATATAAAAATGTCCTCTGGTGATACAAAGGCTGAAACCTTAATAAACGGGACCAGCAGTGATAGCTTGCTGCCCCCCTCCAAATTACAGACGTTGCAACAACAGCATATCACATGAGATTTTTACTCGTATTACAACCCTGAACATTGTTCTTATAAACTTAAGGTATGGTTTATCTTTACCCTCTAGTGTTACTTCACATTGCTACAATCTTCTGGGATAAGCCCTCCATTACCTCATCTGGTTGCTCCAAAATGGAATCCTCCTGCCATTTGAATTTTCAAAATATTAAAGGTTAATAATTCTTTAATTTTCTTATGCCTGCAAAATCTCAATAGATTGCTCAGCTTTGCTCCTTTATTCTAATGAAAAACTATTACATGTTAACTTTTTCATCCACACCTTTATAAATTCTCATATATGTGCCATCCCCCCACATCCCAATCTCACATGAAATAAAGGAAAAATAAAATGTTGACAATAACCCAAAGGGATAATGAACTTAGTCATCCGTCTATCTTTGCAGATGTAGACAACCCCATCACCTATGCATTGCTATATTTCTCAAAATACACAAATTTAGCACTCAACAAGAATATAACAATCTAGGGGTTGTTGATTTCCTCGTAAGTACTTTGAAAGGAAACTCTGTCCTTCAGATTTTTTTTAAATGTAGACAGATGCTGGGGAAACTTCTTTTCAATATTATAGAAGCACATTAGACAATATTTCTAGTTGCAAGCAAAAAGGAAAGTAAGAATGTGCAAAAAGATAACGAACATGATTCAGTAAATTACCTCTGGATCATTCTTGCCATTGACCACAACACACTTAGAGGCACTGATGCTTGCACTCTTCAAATATCGTGGTGAGTTGGAGTTGGTAATACTTAGGGATGAAGAACTGACATTATCCCTCTCAATGTGTTGTGTCTTGGGGGGACTGATGGTAGTACGAGCCACAGAGTCTGCACTTCTCTTTTCTATCTCTTTGTTTTGGTCTGGGGCTTCATCCTTTGAAGCACAAACCCTTTCCCTGTCTCAAAAGAAAATAAAAAAGAATGAGAAGATATTGTTCACAAATCACAGTTGTCAGAAGGTGCACACCTCTGAGCAACGATAATAGTATCGGACTCGTTTGGTAGCATGTGAAACAGTGAAAGAATTAGAGAAAAAGTGGAACTTGGAATATGCTTCTGTTTTTTGTTATTCCAGACGGGTTTTGTTGATGGTGGAAGAGTATAGGAAATGAGCCAATTCCATCTCTTGGAAAAGGTCAATTCCTCTATTCCATTATTCCCAGGGAACAGAGAATAGAGGAATAGAGGAAGGACCTATCTGTAAAAAGTAGGGGTTTGAAATTCCACTTTTCCCATTTCCACTATTCCACTCAACTCTTTTCTTGTTAGGCTGGAATAGAGAATCTATTCCAATAAGTTCCCCTATTCTTTCCCTACTGAACAGGACCATCAGGAAGGTTTAGCACCAAATTGATAATCCTTTGGACTCGATTAATTTTATTTTATTTCCCCCCTTTTCTCCTATGGTTTCTGAGCCAGAACACATAATGGAGAAGTATATATTATTATGCCGCTATATTGCTTCTTCTTTCTCACCTACAACCCTAATTCACAGAATTGAACTCACAAATGAAATTAGAGGCTTTCTTTCTAAAAGTTGTAGAAGGTTGTGCAGGGTAAAAAGGAAAAATCAAGAAATAAAATGGAGTTTATAATTTATGCAATTTGCAGTCTTGCCTTGGCAAAGATGCATGTTGTCTTTGGAGAGGAGAGCTTCTTTCTCCCTTGCCATAGTGCTCTTCAAGATGCGCAAATTGCCTCTTGAATCGATCAACACCACTAAGTAAAAGAAATTAGATGAAAAAACATTAAGAGCTAACACTATAATGAAGTTGTTTGACCTCTTTTATATATGCATGGCTAATAATGAGAGGTATCAGCCCATTATTTATTGTATCAGGGTTTCAGGGTTTAGGATTATAATTTTTATGCCTTCAGTTACAAAGTTCCTCTCCAGTCAAGTCTGGTGCAGTAATCTCAAAGTATAGTACCTGGGATACATAAAGCTAGTCTGTTCTCCCCCTTGGAGATACTCCTGTAGCATCTGGGGATGGTACTCCAAAATCTGTTTGCTTTACATAAATACTCAATAAATTAACACGCTAAAAATGGACGGGAAAATGCAGTTGAAATTGAGTAGAATTCAATTGTGGGATCTTACCTCCCGGTAAATCAACTCTCTGACGTCATCTTTGGTCAGCTTCCTTCTCTCAAAATCAAATTCGAGTTTTGAGATAGGTGTTGTTGATGGTTCTCTCTCCAAATTGGATAGAGCTTTGAAGTATGGATCGGCCAGTGCCTGATTGAAGGAAGAAAATAAGAGAAAAGTTAGCAGAAGGGCAAATATAATAAAAAATAACCAAACCAAGAAGAAAGCAGACAAATGAAAACCAGTGATTCCGACTGGTTACCTCATGGTACCTTGCTGGTACTAACCTGACTACGACAATAATAACAAGAAAAAAACAAATGGAGTGTTATTTACTATAAGAAATTTGCAAACCAGCCCTGCCTTATCATGAAATATGAAATAGCAGCAAGACTCCTCATTTTTATTAATTCAGAATAGTCCCTATTGTCAAAATACCAAATAAATCACACTCTTTACTGGTCTTTAATATTCAACAATTGTTATACAGTTGATCTTATCTAAAGTTAATGAAAAGATAAGATATTTTCAGTCAGAGTCTGATAATTTAGGAACTACTTTGCAAAGTATTCCTGATTTCAGAATGCGACTCTTCAGCAGTAAGCATTTTTTTATTTGATCTTCGGCATCATATTACTCCTAAAAAAAAGTAAAACTATTCTCAAATAAAGAAACAGGAGGGGCTTTGCATCAACTCTGTGATGATTATGCCCCCTGATTCTAGGATGTCTCCTGCTATTCATGACCACTTACTCACTGAATCAGATTTTGCAGAACTGAAATTAATTTATTGCCCTTAATGTTCATAGACATTTATTTAAGCAGGGAAACATTTTAACTAGTGACAAGAGAAGAGACGCTCATTTATTTCATTGTATTCAAGTGCTCATTTGCAAAACTAATCTTGCTTTTTTAGAAAGTACCTCTTCAGCAGAAGGCCGGTCTTTGGGATCAAAAGCTAGAAGGCGCTCAAGCAAGCGGAGAGCCATTGGATCGGCTTTCTTAAACTTCTCTAAGAATGACACCGGTGTTTTCTTCCTCATGCTGCTTAGATATCTTCTCGCCTTCTCATTTCGTATCTGCACATATTTAAGAAATATAGATACATACTACCATCAAAAGTTGGAACGGATATAGCTGTAGCTGTCATAACGGATGACCAGTGCTGACTGGCACCTTTTGCCAGTCTGCTAGTGCCTGAGTAGTATTATTTCGCTAGAATAACACCACCAGTAATACAACATAAGAATTGGGTTATATTAATACTGGCTATCTCCTGTCAGTATTGCAAGGCACAATCCAGTATTGTGTTGGAATTGTTGGCTGGTGCCTTGTAATGCATTAGGTCCATTTGGAGGCCTGCCTAAAAACTAATCAAACAAAGGGAACTTTTCATTTCAGCCTATGCAGAACCTGAAAATATACATATTTTCCAGGAAACATAGGAACCATCACTGACGCTTTCTCCAATTTCTTATAATAAAACTGGAGTACCCTAAGATCTTCTTTTACTTGTGCAGTGAAAAAGCAAAGAAGCAGCGGTCTTTAAATTCTTTTTAAGAAATAAGGAACCGAGGGTCATAGCAGATATCCTTTTGCTTTCTAAGGTTACATGTGATATTTCCAGTGTTCTAGTGATTTTGTACATTATATTTTCCATCTTTCTAGGGCTATGCACATAAATTACTGTTTTGTAATATCTTGCAATTGCAATTTTCTGGCAAATAATGAATCGACCCAACAAGAAAAAGAAAACAATACAACTCAAGTATCATGCAGTCAACACAAAAACAACAAAAAGTGAACAACAAACCCGTGCTAATGTTTCTTGTGAGGGAGTCCCGAGAAGATCGGTTATAATATCTAACTGATGAACTACATTTTTCCCAGGAAATAACGGCCGCCCAGTTAAAAGCTCTGCAAATATGCATCCAATGCTCCACATATCAATTGCTGGCGTATACTGTAAAATTGAAGGAGCCGAATGCAAGCATTAATATGAGAATCTGCTTATATATCTGTCACATGTCATATAAATCCTATGACTTTTATAAAATTCTTGCCTTGGAGAAGAATGAGCCACATAGTTCAGGTGCGCGGTACCACCTTGTTGCCACATAATCCTTTAGAGATGAAAACAGAGATACACCTTTTACAAAAAAAATTAAGCAAACAAAAATAAAGAAAATAATATGATTTGAAGGAAAGAAGTGTGTACAGTCCAAAATATAGCAGATGGAGCATCATTGAAAGAGGCACGGGCAAGCCCAAAATCACAAATCTTCAGCTTGCAATCAGCATTGGCCAGTATATTTTTTGGCTTCAGATCTCGATGGAATACATTAGCTGAATACGGAGAAAAAAGGAACATTTAATTTATTTAACAAATAGGATCTATAAGTATCTTTGGCTGTTTTTAATTTGCATTAAAATTGATCTTTCAGTATCCAAGTCTTCTCTTAGAAACACCATTTTCACAAGTTTGTGGTGCTTCATTGGGTGCTATTGCATCATTGGAAACTGAGGTAATTGATCCCCAATGAGTAATTCCCACTAGAAAAAAGGAAAAAAAGAATGCTACTTTCTTTCCTGGTGATTGTTTAGCAATAAATTTTCTTAATTATCCTTTCTTAACTTTTCTAATGAGGATATATAATTTTATTTATCCCTTCTTAGCTTCTCTAATGCTAACTGCACTAGTACGGGATAACCAATGCTTTACTGACTTCTCAAGCAATAATTTTCAAAAAAGAAAACATATAACCCTTTTTGCTGTGAAGGAATACATTTTCTGTTCCCTCCCTCCCTCCTTAATTTTGCTTGTCTAAAAGTATCATTTTCTTTTATAACTTTGGTCTTGTTGCCAACTGCAATACCGATGAAACTGGAGGCAAATGGATGACTATGTATAAGTATCATTTTCTTTTCTTCTTATTCAGCTAATGTAGAATGTACAACCCCAAAAACGGAAGCAGCTTGGGTCCGATGCCCATTGGACCCAAAGTGGTTCCAATGGGTTCGGTAACCGTTGGATCTGCTTTAGGATTCGCGCCCGCAATTTTGCATCTACTTTAAAATCCGTATACACGAATCCTAAAGCAGATCTGATGGTTACCGAACCCATTGGAATCACTTTGGGTCCAATGGACATCGGATCCAAGCAAATCTCCCCAAAAACAAGTAATCTCCAAATAACCCGAAAAATATGATCAAAATCCTATACCACCCCATTGCTCATTACTTCATAAAATGTCCAAAATATCTCAGTTTTGCTATTCCAGACTTGAATGAAAAGGAAAAGAGAGGCAATTTGAGCATTGTAAAAAATCAAAAGAAGGGTATTTGTGACCTTTCCGTGTTTTAAGGAGTATATGACATGTTTCTCATGTTGCAGGGGTAAAATGGGCTTTAATATTTTCTAAGCACGTACAAGACAGTTCTGAACAATTAAATCCCAACCAAGAAAATGATCATAACCTGTATGGATACCGATAAGCACTGACCATTATATAGTATTCAGTAAAACCAAAATTGAAAAGCTAACCTGTATGGATATATTTAAGGGCCCGTAGCAATTGATAGAGAAAAAACTGCAAATGCTGGGGAGTGAGATCGTCATTTGCCTTGATGACCTGGTGCAAATCTGACTCCATTAGCTCGAAAACAACAAAAATGTCCCTGAATTCTCTACGTGAGGGCGGAAGCATGATATGCTTAATCTCTACAATGTCAGGGTGGTGCAAAAGGCGCAGCAGCTTAATTTCACGAAGTATTCGAGTGGCATCAGAAACATGCTCAAAGACGTCATTGATCTTCTTTATGGCTACTTGCTGTCCTGTATGGGTGTCAATTGCGGCTGCAACAACTCCATAACTACCCTTTCCAATCACCTCCTGGATCTCGTAACGGCTTGCTTCGCCGTATTCAGTGAAGAACCCCATGTCAAGAGTATTCTAGAAGCAATATGGAAAAGCTGTAAGACCAGTAAATACTGGAGGCAAATGGATGACAATGTATAAGCACTAAAAGAATCTGTAAAGAATACCACTTCTGGAATGTTACCAGTATTGTATTGTGTAGTCTGACCAAGTACATTACTATTTGTTGCAATTGGAAAAAAAAAATGATGGAATCAGAAAATATATATATTTGCTCTAACTGCTCGAAGTGTTCTCTTAGGAGAATGAAGAACATAATATATCATGTAGTATGACTAATAACATCTCCAGTATTACATTTTATGTAGCAATATTGAAATAAGGAGTGTCAGAAATCAGAATAGAAGCAGATACTAGATTTTAAAGTTAAAAAAGAAAACAATCATAAGAGAAGTAAATTGAAAACACACTACAAAGAAAAAGAAGAGAATAAATTAGCATTAACACAGTCGGCAGTACAACAAAGCGGTTCAACATTACTCTTTATGGTAAATTTGAACTATGAACTCAGATAGAAGAACATATTCTAACGTAATAAACTAACAAAATGAACTTCACAGCCAGCAGAGAGATAAACCTAAAACACCTCAGACCCCCTGCTATTCACAATCCCCTCTTCCCTTGTGCATCCAAGGCAGGCCCGAAAAAAAAGCACCTGAGGTTCAGAATAGTAAAATTGACAAAAACCCCCTCTGGATTAATAGATAGACCAAAGATCAAGAACTTGACGAAAACCTCAAGTTTCAGAATAGTAAAAATTGAGATGTGAAATCACATGGAGAGCTTCAGAAAAGAGAAGCCAAAGTATGAAGTTGAGTAGAAAATCAAAATTTTGGAGAAGGTACAATAGGGGCCTCACTTTCGTCCAATGGAAATTTGCAGCCCAAGTATCAGCAGAAGAAGAATAGGAGCATGATAGATGAAAAATGGAGAAATATAAGGAAAGCTTGAATTGGCTTCCATAACAGATAAATAGGAGACTGCTAACACATGGATGTGACCAACTAACAAGACCAAAAGGAGTGTGGAAATATTGATATCTTTAAAAAAAATAAACCGATAACTTAAAATATACAACAACCTAGTTCTTTAGAGCTAATGATACAGAAAAATGGACAAAGTCAACATAGACCAGCTCAACATAAGAATCATTAGCTTGAACTAATCAACTACCATGTTCTGAACTTTGATTTGGTAAACTAAGATTCCTTACCTGGAATTGACAAGCTGATACCAAAAATGCTCAAATTGCATTTCTCAAATTAACAATGACTTAAAAACCTTTAGGCAGTGTAAAGGCAATTTACATTGCCTAAAGGGGCATCGGGGGATGTTCTCCTTCCTTGTATCATGACTTGTCTTTCTGTTTGAAAATAAGTATTATCTGAATACCAGCTTCGATTAATAAATAACATAACAAGCATTACTCGTTTTAAGATGACTAGGTCAGCAAAGGGCCGATCAATCCTCAAATTTTTATTTTTCCAAATTTAGCTCCTAAATCTTAAATGAAGAAAACAGTAATCAACTGCTTCTAAAACAAGACACCTTTTTATGCGAATCTAATGGCGTCGGCTTTCTCTGAGGAACTCGAATTTTCTTCAGACAAGTAAGATCCAAGTCTTCGATCACTTCTAGCTCCGCCTCCTCGTGTTCAAATTCGTCGGTACCTGATGCAACAGAGGAGCTGATGTAAGACGAGTTGGAGCTCTGCGGATAGTTAGATCGCCACTTGAACCAGCGCCGCACCCCACCGACTAGGTTGTTGCTTCCCCCCATACACGGATTACGGAATGCTCAGAGCAGATTTATCTCGTCGCGATCAGTGCCGATCCCGATCCCGATCGCAGCATTGGCAGTGGAGAAGAGCTTCTTACTTCTTTGGAGTGTGTGAAGGATAGATGGATAATAACTGGATTAGTTGGAAAAATGGAAGGAGACAGCTGTTTTGTTTGATAGTTTTATTTTTCTCCTCTCTTTTATTCACTCTCAATTTCTCGATTGATTGAATTTTCTTTTGGGGTGATTGTCTGATTGATCAAGGTTTTGTTTGTTTGCGTGTTAGTTATTACCAATCTATAATGGTTATACTAGACTATAGAGATCGGCGCCTTTTCTTATTCTTTATTTAGAGATGGATTTGACAAAGCATGGGCATGAGTATGAAGACTATGAGTGGATTTTGACACTAGAAAGTGGAAAAGTATTAGAGGAGATCTTATGAAAGGGCTGTTAAATATCTCCAGTGTGTCTTTTCTACCAAAAACCTTAGCATATTTCAATTTGTAATATCCATCGTCTTTTGTATTCAAAGTTTATAATATTTTTTATAGAAAAATAAAGGTCTAATTTTCAAATTTTATTTATTTTTTAAGAATTTACATTCAAGTTTCAATTTCAAAATCTTTTAAGCTAAAATTATTGTTATTTGTCATTAAATCAAACACTGATTTTTAATATTTAGAATATATTTTTATTATCGAACTCACTCTTTAGTTTATTTATTTATTTATAAATCCCTTTATTTTCTATTTTTTGGATTTGGAGTTTGGTCTTATTTTTTATAACATGTGTTGTGTCATTTTAATTTGATTATATTATATTTATTACTAGATTACTCTAGCTAAAACAAAAATAAGGCACTATTGCAATTTGCAAACTATGGCAAGATACTTCTTTTGTCCCTATATAATGTGGTCCTATTCAAGGATGGAGCTACATTAGAACGTGGGTAGGCAATTATCTACCCCTGAAAAAAAAAAATATTTTAACCAGGTTCTTTGGTAGATCTTGTCTACCTCTAGATTTGATTTTATATATCCCTGACTTAGATGTTTTCCCATCCCGCTAACAAACAACTTCTCAAGTCCCAGCAAAATCAACATTGATTTTACCTACGTGCCAATCAAAGTTTCCAACTTTCCAATTTCTAAGAAGTTGAGGAGTTGAAGAGTTTTTTTTCTCCAATTTCCAATTGAATAAACTCACAGTAATGAATACTAGTAAAACTCATAGGGGGACATTATGGCTAAAAACCAGATTCAAAATGGAGTAAGGACTTTTCTTCACTTATTAGTAAGTGGTAATAGAAAGTGGAGTTTTCAGATGGAGAAAGGAAAGTTATAATTGAGTCTCTCAATTCTTTATTTTTTAAAATAAGAAAAGACGGGTAGTTAGAAGTTTTTCACTTATTTTAAATAGACGTTTTAATTTTAGGTAGTTGCCAATAATTTTTTTTTATATAATTAACTTTTTGTTTTGCCTATGTAATTTGAATTCAAACTCATTTAGAACCCGAACTCAATTTCTGTCTACTCTTAATTTAAATCCTAGCTACCCCACTGGTCCTTATTGCCAAAAACTTATCTAAGATACGCATTAGATAAATAAATAAATAAATAATTGTCTTTTTTTAAGTTACGTATTAGCAACTTGTATACCATTAATTTATGGTTCCTTAGTTTGGAGCTACGAAAAAATATTAGCAAGCTTTTATGAATATATTTTTATAAAAGCAAATTTTTATGACTAATGTCTAGGGGGTGATTAATGAGCAACTTAGAGTATGCTCATGCTTGGCTCATTAAATAAATGAGCGAGTTTAAGCGAGTTATGAGTATCAAAATTTAACAAATTGTCATAATTCATTTAAATAAAATAAAATAAAATAAAAATCCAACAAAAATTAACAAAATAGAATCAACATATTACATTCTCCACAGTAGCATCGACTTTGTTTCGCCGACTTTACAAAAATATGAATGTATGAATATGACATAGGGATTTAATGCTACATAAATTTATTTGGGATTAAATGTGGCAGAAATTAGATGTGACAAGTTTTTAATGAATGAGTTATGAGCGAGTTGAAGCATGTTCATGCTCGCTCATTAAGTAAATGAGCGAATTTAAACGAGTTGATAAATAAACGAGTTTAAGTGAGTTTTTAATGAGTAAGTTATGAATAATTTAATCACCCCTACAGTAATGTCAACAACAACACTCAATTAATTTTCAAAAGGAAAAAAAAAGTTTGTTGAAGAAGTCTTTGGTGAAATAATTACGATATTGACACGGAAAGATATTAAAGATAAGACTCCAAAGATGCAACTTTCGAGTGATCTTTTACAATCAAGATAAAATAATTATAAAAGGATAAAATATTAATTATTCCTTGATCCGTGTCCCCATTTTCTTGAGTGCGTATCCTCTGAGATATCTTAACTTTTGCGTGACCGACGTGTCCGGTGCCTATTCGGGGTGATGTAGGGGTCAGTATTATGTGTGATTTGAGATTCGTGCAGAACGTATTTAAACGGTTGAGATTTCCATAAAGTCACGCAAAGTTTGAGATATCTCAGAGGATACGAATTCCATTTTCTTTCCTTTTTCTCTCAATACGCTTTTCCACCGAGGCACCGACCCATGTGTGTTTTCTTTACTCATTGTAGCAATGAGGTTTCTGGGAAGTGGGAACCGCATAAATCTTTTTTTAATTACTGGTAACAGGTGGAGCTTAGTCACCGACGGGGTACTATCGAATTCAAAAGTTTGAAAGAACAGCGAATTAGACGTGTCCACCACAGCGCCAAGTCATCTTTACCGACATTTGTCACACGTTAATTTCAAGTTTTCAACCAAGGCCAGCAATATTATTTTTTATTTTATTTTATTTTTTTGGTGTAAAGCCAGGCCAGCAAATTTGGAAGAATTGGCCCGAAATTATTTTAATTACCACCTCAATATTTCAAAATTCTGATCTTATTATTTGAAAATTTTATATGTTACCACGTACTTCTTAGATACGCATGACTTATTACTATAGTTATAAAATTTGCGACTTAAACTTGAATAGTATTTTTTTTTGTGATGTTGAACTGAACTTTGATCTAATTTTTCTCAAATTCTCGTAACTCTTTTTTGAGGTTTTTTTTGCTCTTGTGTAGACTGAGATATCTGATTCAAATAATTCTGAATCATTCCCATATTATAGTCAAATTATTTCCGAATCATAAATTTCTGACCTCGCTAAACCAAATCCAAATAATTTATTTGCCACTATGCTTATTACAAAGCATTTTTTTTGTGTGTACTCTACTTTGTAATCAGACATGATTTATGAGTTACTACAAAGCATTATTTATTAGAGGTGCACATGACAAGGTGCGCACCTGGTAGGTTCTAAATTTTAAGAGATTAATGGTAATATCAGAATTTTGAAATATGTGGCGGTAATTATAAAAATTTCGGAGAATTTGGCCTGCCCAATCCGGAAAGAAATAATGATAATTCACAATTATGATCAAGTTTAAAATTCATATCAATTATAATATATGGAACTAATTAATTCTTTTATAATATAAAATGTTGTATTAAAATATTGACAATAAAATAAATAAATAAATCATATTTTTATGAATAATATGAGATAAATACCTTCTCTCACATAATCCATAAAATTCAGAAATAATTTGATGTACACTTGTTAAAAATGAATAAATTCGAATATTATACAGATATTATTTGAAAATTTTGTTACTATGCAGGAAGTGGATAGGAGGAGACGAGGCAATCTATGTTTTTTATTATACATATTCCATTTTAAATAGATTCAAATTAGTTTTGATTATTTGATATCAGATAGCGTAGATTAATTTTGATTGATCTAATAATGCAGAATCAAATTATGTCTAAATCGTTTGATCTAAATTGAATTAATTAATTCTGCTCACGTTGCGACTTCCATAAAATATGTACAATTGTAGTCTTTGTGGTGCATGTGCATGTCTCTGGTTGAATGCCACGCTACGCTGGGTAGGACCGTAGGAGAAAAAAGAGAATCTACAACTGGATGTCTCTGGATTGCATTGACAAGTTTCTAAATGAAGCCCCTTGTGTTTAGCAAATTACGCAACTAGTTTTTTTTTTTTTAAAAGGCATGATAGAAGCTACCAGAGTAGTGCTGCGATAAGATTTTGATTCATTTACTTTACCTTTGAAAAAAAAAATCACCGTTTTAATTGAATTTTGACGAGGGACACGATAAAAATCCTCTTTCTAAAATTTTATTGTCGCACAACTCTTTTCTCACCTTGCACAGCAATCATTTTATATTGAGCAATATATTCACAACGTTAGTTGCAGTAATTTGTTTTTCTATCATTTGGCACAGTTATTTATACCAACACAATTGAAAGTGAGAGTTGTTAAATTTAAAAATCAACAATTTTTTTTGCAAGATCACATGAAGTATCTAGGTAATATAGGTGTCTTATTACTTCCAAAAATATAACTATGAAAACTGGTTTTATGCCTTTTGTACGATGTACGACAATTTACATAAATTAGGCGATGTATTGTGCCAAACATAACTTCTAGACTCGAAGAAAATCCAAACTGAGTGAAACACAATAAAATCCAATTTGGGAAAACCCTATCATTCTTTCGATTGCACTTCCGATTCAATTATCCACTAACTTCAACAAATTAGATTTATGTCGAGGAAATTTTCGAACTAGAAGCACAGGCAATATCAAAATCTAGCATTAGTTCTGAAACATCACCACGAACTAAACAAAATTGTCTTAATAAAATCAGTAGTAAAATAAAACCCCCCAAGAAACTAGCAATTGAAAAGATGACTTACCTGATGCAGTAATGCAAGTTGATGATCTAAACTAGCATAAGTGTGCAATTCAGGTCACTTAGGTGCCAAAAAATTCCCTAGAATTTTCACATATTTTCCAGCATCAAGTTGGAAGGGATGGGAAAAATGGCATGGTTGTCGGTTAATTATAAACTCGAGAAGTAGACAAAACCATTTATTTTCTTGTGTGAGTGGTTTACACGATTCCTTCCCTTGAGGGTACCAAGTGTCAAGTTCAGGAATTTCAAGTTTCATGGTCTATCGTATGCAACAAACCAGTAATGAATGCTGTACCATCTGATTTTGTTTAACTTCCAAAAAGGAAAAAAGAGGGAAAGAAAACATCACTTGCTATGGCAACCCTAGTGTTCTTGTACCATGAACCACAGAAGCAAATTATGGTTTGTACCTGTACCATTTAGGTACCTGCATGACTAAATGTGCAATAATGGTTTGCAAAACATCAATTGTAGCATGCCATTTGCGATCTTCGTACAGTAACAACTAGAAAAGAGCATTTTTTATATTTGATGGGAACAAAAAAGAGAAGGAATAAACTAAAAAAGTATATATATTTTGCCCGAAAATCACTTTATGACTATTTTGCTAACATATCGAGTATACTTTGACAGTATAACCTTTCCTTTAGTTTCACTGTACCTTACATGTTGAACTTCATTATGCATTCAATTTAAAAAAATAAGGATGCAAATATGCATCCCAAACACGCACCTTCGTGCATGAAGAATGAATATTCTATCAACTGCAAAATCGCCAGACTATTCCATTTCTTGCAATATCCATTGAAAGAATCAGAAAAAAATTACTTAAATTCCCAAAATGCCCTCAGCACTGAAGCTGCTTGTGCAGCTGCTGGGAACTCCATGTCAGTTTTGGCAGAGCTGCAGGGAAAATAATAGTTGGCTTCCTCTTGCTTTCTTCCAAATAAGGAAAATCCTCGGTGAAATGCAATCCACGGCTTTCATGCCTTGACAGGGCACTCTCTACCACCAATCTGGCACAACAAAACAAATTTCTCATCTCACATGCCTCCAACCCGACCATGTTTGGCTTCCAACCCCTCCGGAAAACATATTCCTCCCATTCTCTCTCTAAATCTCCAATTTTCCACTCAGCCATTTTGAGCCGATTTGTGGAACGCACTATGCCGACATACTCCCACATAACTGATTGGAGTTCCAGTCTAATCTCTCTTGTCCTCTTGTCTATTTTATCAACCGTGCTGTCTTTAAGTGTCAATGGTGGTACTGGACGGGCCCACCTCGTTAAGAAATTAGGGTTTAGGCTTGTTTTCTCCATACAGTTGATGGAAGGTTGTACGGCTCGTCTAGCAAAGACTAAAGCTTCAAGTAACGAGTTACTTGCAAGACGGTTTGCACCATGAAGGCCGGTACAGGCCACTTCGCCAGCCACATAGAGACCTCTTACATTTGTCTCACCTTCCAACCCAGCTCGGACCCCACCGCACATGTAGTGTGCAGCTGGTACTACTGGTATAGCCTCACATGTTATGTCAAGACCAAATTTGAGACACTCACCAGCTATGTTAGGGAAGTGAGACAGGATCTTTTCCCTCGGCTTGTGACTTATGTCGAGCAATGCATACTTCTCACCACGCTTTTTTAGTTGGTCATCGATGCTTCTAGCAACTATGTCCCGTGGGGCTAGTTCAGCTCTTTCATCATACAAAGGCATAAATCTCTGCTTAGATTGGTTATATAGGATGCCCCCATCTCCTCTGACAGCCTCTGTTATGAGAAATGCATTGTCTCTTCTCTTGGCTGGTGTCAATGGTAGACCTTCGTCAGCTAAGGCTGTTGGATGGAACTGCACAAATCTGTACAAATCGTGTGTTACAAGAAAATTAATACAACAGTACAAGCTCTCCATTATTGATTTTAATATTATTTACTAAATTATTTATATGTGGTGGTACTGGTTGAGGGGGGGATTATAAGTTCAGGAACTTACTCCATGTTAGATATCACAGCCTGAGCACGGTGGGCCATTGCAACACCATCTCCAGTAGCAACCTGAATATACCCAGTTAGGCACAAACACATCATGAAGAAAGTAAATAGAGAAAAAAAATAAACAGTCAACTTGATAGCAGTAGTATTAGAAATTCAGCAGAAGTAAATTTGCCTACCGGAGGGTTGGTTGTCATTGGGTAGATGTGGCCAGCTCCGCCAGATGCAAGCAAAGTCACTTTTGACATGAATCGAATTACCTGAATTTAGTAATGAATAAAAAAATTACCTTTGGATGAAATTGACCTTAAAAATATGGAAACTGACAATGAACAAAAGCACCACATTTAGAAAAAGAAAAAATAAGGGATGCAAATAAAATCAAAAGGCTTAAAAACCAAAAAAATATCATTTAAAAAAAAAAAAATATATATATATATATATATATATATATATATATATATATATGAGGAGGGATCGGATTACACCACTATTTTGGTGACATGGTGTGACAATGTCCATTTTTGAAATTTCAAAATCCAAATAGTCGATCCAAACCGTTCAATATGATGAATATATTAAGAGTAACTTGGAAATCAAATTTTACATTTTTCTGAATTTTTTTACTATTTATTAAGTATTTAACAAAATCGCTATATTCAGACCGTTGAATTTTTGAACCCCTCTAAATAAACCAAAAAAAAATTCAGAAAAATGTAAAATTTGATCTGTAAGCACATTTTAACATATCCATCAAGTTGAACGGTTTGGATCGACTGTTTGGACTTTAAAAATGAACGGTGTCATTCCATGTCACCAAAAAATGGTGTCATTTGATCCCTCCTCTATATATATATATATATATAAAACAAATATGCATGGAGGCTAGTTAAATTAAAATAACCCAATGAACAGTAAAACATGCACAAATCCCACACAATATGTTTATTATATTATCATGTCTGCACGGTTGGATCTCTTATTTCAATTTTACTTTTCACAATTGTCAAGATTGTTGAGTTAAAAATAAATCAATTATCCTTAACCCAAGAAAAAAGAAAACAGGATTAACAAGAACCAATATACCTTCCGAGTTTCTGTGTTGAATGCATCAACTCCATGGCAATGCATTGCATTTTTATCCTGGACGACCATAAATGTGAGCAAAGTTTTTTGTTATTAAATAATTCCTTCAAAATCGGCACTACCATACGATGACAACTATTAAGAGGGTTGCTCAAATACAAGTACAGCTTTTAAGAATACAAACTTATATTAAAAGTTTCAATAAAGGTAACTACAACAAGTACTTGGGAATTAAAGAATTTATATGCTGCTACCTAAAGAGAGCATACACTGTGTCACTGCAGTAAAGAAACCATAAATTTAACTAGAGGCCTCCTTATAGTTCCATCTAAATTGGCACCAACAAATCCTTCCAACAGATCAAGAGGGTATACTTTTTTCATAATATATAAATAATCTGGATCAAAAAGTTAACAGGCCAAATGCAATGCATATTAGAAACATCAAAAAAATTCATTAAATGACAAAGGCATGCTAGCAGCAGAAATAATTTCTATATACAAAAACAGGGGGAAAAAAAATAAACACACCTGAGAAGTGAGCAGGTCAATGGCAAAATGGTGGCCAAAGAGGAAGATATTGGGGTCATTATCAACTGCGTGCAACAGTGCCCGTTCAATCTCCCGACCAGTTATGTCAGCCGCATGAACGATCCTATTGTGAGAATGCCCCCCTTCCCTTGCCAGATGCAACCTCCCATCTTCACCATGGTCAAAAGATGCTCCCATGGCAATCAGCTCCTTCACCCGATCGGGGCCTTCTGTGCACACCACCTACACCAGGCCGGCATGCTTCATAATTTATACATTCTAAGAAGAAAGCAACTGATCTGACTTGACCCATTACTCTATCAGGTCAAAATGTGAATTACCACTGATTTGGGATATTATTGGATGTTGTTATTTTCACTATTTGTTAACAAATAATATTGGGTTAATTTAATGTTGGCTGTTTTATTTGGAAAAATAAAAAAAACAAATCAAGTACGTAAATATTAGTCAGGTCAGATCTAATCTGACCTTATAGCAGGTTGAGAAATTGTGAACCGAACCCAAACCATTTAGCTCATGAGTAGGCCTTAGACAGGTTTGTAAGTTACTAATTGTAGATCGACCTTTAGACAGTATAACAGACATTTTAATATCATTGGTATTAGCCATGATTGATAACTAGTGTCCTACGAATTTACTTCCAGAAGACTGATACAATTCCACAATTAGAATGTGAAAATATAGAGGGCCTTAACTAAACAAAAACAAGCGAACAAAGACCATAAAACCAGCTGATAGAAGACAATATCAAACAGGTAAGGGTCAGTTATATATGGTCCCTCCTGTTTATCATTAGACCAAAAACCTTTACAAAGCTCAAAAAATAATAAACCTCTTCTTTTAATAAAAAAAAAAGGAAATTCAACTGGTTGCATACCCTGACTGTCTCTTCATCACATAAATATGCACCTGCCACAATTGTATCTTGCATGTGGCTCTCCACTGAATCGGTGGGGCACAAAACAGCACTGACTCCCCCTTGTGCATATTGTGTGTTACTCTCATATGGCTCGGCCTTTGTTATAATAGCAACTGACCCATGCTTAGATACTTCCAGAGCATACCTGATATTAGAATAAATGCAATAAAATCCAAGCTTTAATCTTGCTTAGAGATAATCCTAACAAATCACTACTTTCCATTAATTTTCTTTTATGTTCTCAGCTTGCAAATTAACTACAGATTACAATTCCAACAAAAATTCCAAAATTTCAGCTGATATTTATCATTGTTGGCCAATGGTGAAACTCATCAGTGTTGGTCAACATTGACATCTTAAGTAATTAATCCAGTTTCTTTCTCTTCTTTTCTTTACTTATTTTCACTTTAATTGAGCTTGACTCAAATAGTCTCAGTTACATCAGGTACCAAAATTGTTCTGAGTCTTTAAGTTTCAATTCTTGGGATTGACTACCGCACATAGGGAGTTTGATAACAGTAAAAAATACATTATAAATCGATCTAGATTTGGTTATAGTACCTTAGCCCAGCCACACCACTGCCAATCACCACAAAGTCAAAGTACTTGGTGGCATTTTCTCTGCCTTGCAAAGATGCTCTTGGGGCAGTTCTTGTTGAATAGATGCGGGTGGATTGGGAGTACTTGTGGTTTTTCGTGCATGACAATCGGGATACGGAAGAGAACCTAAGGAAAAGAAGATCACCATGGCATTAGAGTGTCAGAAATAAGCAATCATAATCATGTAATTCTAGTTAACAAAAGATTATTATCATTCTACCAGGTATCAGTACATGCTGGTACTGTATAAGGGAAGCTTTTCCATCATTATTTTCGCCGCAACTATTGTTTGCGACTTAGATTAAGCTGCCATCCTGCCTAAAACCCCAAATTACTACCAAAATCAATATCAAAGAGAACGAAAAACAAAAGAACACATGCTAACTAGTTGCTTCATATAGCTGTACCTTGAGATTTCTATTTCTGTTAATCTCTTGAATGAAATCCCATGTCCTCTTGAGGATTGTAGGTGGCCTTTCTCAAGATATAAAAAACTGCGGTTTTGCAAATTGGCGCACCCGTTCAATAGGCTCGCCATTTTCTACTTCTAATGCTACATAATGAAACATTAATCAGAGACATGCAAAACGGCATGCGACAAATATAAATGAACAACAGTATGATACTAAAAATTTACTTGCAATTATTTCAGACTAAAATGCTTAGCTAGAAAAATAAACTTTGTAGAAAACAGATGAGTCCATTCCATCAAGGAAAGATTGAGATCTAAAACACAGCCATGCAATCTAAAAACAATTCACAAATTCAAAATTGTTACAGAAACTTCTTTTGGAAAAGAAAATTGTTCTATGAAATATAAAACGAAACATAATTCTTTCTCAAAATTAGAATTTCATAAGCAATGAAAAAAGTTACTTAAGAATTAGTGAATTACTGAAGAGCTAGAAATATTGAAAACCAAGATCAAGCTGTTTAAATTTGCTTTTCAGCTATCCAAGAATAACTGGAAAGCCAGAGGGCTAAAATAACTAAAAGCTATTTTAGACAGCTTTAGCCCAGCATTTAATCTTTTCAGAACGACAGACGCCGTCATAACCCGCTTTATAAAAATGAGAAATCAGTTAAAAAGTATCATGAAGGAATTTCGTAAAAAGCAAAGAAAGACAATATAAAAATGACCAGCTTTTGCATAGAAATTAGAACTCTTCTGGCACAGAAGCAATTCGTCATACAATTTGCATGCATACCTAAACACAAAGCAATCCAATGAAAGAATGAGAGCAGTACTTACATTAATCTATACTTAACGGAGACCGCGAGAACCTCGTATTAGCTCCTAATAAAGAATTGAGTCTGAGAAAAGAGGAGGGGAAACACGAGAAGAGAGCAGCAGAGTACAAATTGGCAAACTATATTATTTGTGGTAGGTGATTAATTAATTACACAAGAAAAAAACAGCTGTTTGTTTGGTTTTCGATACCCTTCGGACGAAGGTTCGTGTTTTATAACTTTGCAGTCGTGAAGAAAAAAGAAGAAACGGAAATAGAAGGGTATGGAGACAAACCGATTAGCCTGATAATTATTCTATACATATATTTCTGTAGCAGATCGTTTTATTCTATAAAATTATTTGTTACAGTTAGTCAGATAAGAAGAGTTACATTGAATCAATATTTATGAGATTAGAAAACTCGCGCTTCCCGAGGCGCCACATCTTTTGATTGGAGCATTCACCCAAATTAAAAACCAAAATGGGCCCCACCCGCAGAGATTTGCACTCCATTGGCGCCCTCTACCTTTTTGCGAATTCGTATCCTCTGCATTAAATTAAAAAGGAATCTTTTGAGTTAATAAATCTTAACCATCCAATCTATTTTAAAATTCGTGTAGACTAAATCCGCACTCATATTAAAGAGTTCCTATATCATAAGCAGGAACCGGATTAACTCCATTTAAAATCAAACGGTTAAAATTCATTAACTCAAAAAATTCCTTTTTGAGTTAATGCAGAGGATACGTATTCCCCTTTTTGGTGGAGCAATTTGGACCACCACTGACACGCCAGCCATAAAAAGAAAGAGAGCAAAAAAAGTGCATGGATAGTTGGATACGCTCAAGTCATCAAGTGTGGTCAAAATTGGCTGTAAATCTTAAACCAGTTGTTTTCCTCTCTTTTTTTTCCATGTTTTTTTTTTCTTTTCTAATGGGATTACTTCCCGTTGAATTAATAATTGACTTATTGGCTGATTGCAAGTCTTGCACTAAAATTTAAATATTATGCAAGATTCACCCTTCGATATATAATATTCACATTTTTCCAGACAAAAAAAAATGGTGAACCGTATATTAAATTTTTTTTTTGAACGAGCAAATTATTACTCTTGATTGGATACGCCCCAACGCTATCTACATTGCTTTTATGGTCATTATTATTAGTTAAATCAGTTCATGATAAATTATTCAGATTAAATAAATACTAACACATATAAAATTGTGAATGATTATATATTATTTTTTATCCAGTCCGAATCGGTTATAAAAAAAATGTTCTTGTAACATTCCAATTAAATTAGAATTTACAATTTTTCATAGTAATTCTGATGAAATCAAATTAGTACAACATTATATATATTTAGAAAAGTAGTCGTTCACTTTGTTGCACCTTCTAAGACGGCACCAACTGAGATGATTCAATACCTTAAGTCATAAATACCTTTTTATCTCACCAATTTCAATTTTCACCGAGAACGGCGAAGTTATTTTATATATTATATTATTGTATTATTTTGGATTTCAGAAATCCAACGCCGATTTTTTATCATCTGCAACGTTTAAAAATAAATAAATATATGACATCGCTTTTGAAAAATTTAGGAAAATTATGACGTTACAGTTCATAATGGCTTGATAAATTATTATTTTTTTCTAAAAAAGAAGCTAGAATACTTTGTATGTGCAACATGAAAGGATTTATCGCTGTCATACTCTGTTCCGAAATTTTCCAAAAAAATAGTATAATCTTTTTGTTTTTTTAATGCTACACAAACACAATACACATAAAAGCTAAAAAGTTAAGCCCTTCACAGAAATCACCATTCCTTTTTGCCTTTTATTTGACGAGCAAAGATGCAATCACGTGATTTTTTAAGAAGTATTCAGCGGATGTACTTTTTTTAGGATTTTTTAAGGGAACTCATATTTACAGTGTGATTTTTGATACATACAGCGTTTGAATTTTTTACAAACCAAAATGCTACTACAGCAAAGTAATAGAAAAAGAAAACAGAGGATAGAAGATGAGCTGGACAGAGATCTTTTGGCCTATCAAAAAATCGAACGATGTACGCATCAAAAATTAGTCTGTAAAAATGGGTTCCCCTTTTTTAAGGAGGGATCAGGAGATGGACACTTGAATCCAAAACAGAAGTCATCGTCTGGAATATTCTGGTCAATATAAATCGTATCCAGTGGATTTAACTTTTAAGCCAATAATAAGTGGCGGATACTGCAGCTGAAAGAAACAGTTGTTTGGTTTGGACTTGAATTAATACCCCTTCCAGAAATCAAAGGTTTTATTTGTATATATATTTGGTTTTTAGAAAGAATGTAAAGCCAAGGAGGGCTTATGACGGTTTCGACTTCTCTCCAATTGTATTAAAATTGGATTTTACTGACGGAAATTAAAGTTTCTCGTTATATTGCTTCTTTTCAGCTTAAATTCAAAGATTTTTTTTTAATATCATTCTGAGAATTTTTTTTGGCATAATTAATTAGACTTAAACTGTTATCAAATTACAGAAGTGAAGCTAGAAAATTGATACCGAGGGGCTGAAAAATATGGACAAGATTACAAAATTTAAAATTATAGAAAGACCTGACACCTTTTGTCCTTACTAACAAATACAATTAAATCCATCTAATCTGAAATAGACGGTTGAGACTTACTTATATATAACCATCTAATAATTAAAATTAATGAGAGCAGTCCAAATTGACTGGTTAAATCTCTACGTACTTGTTCGGCAAGCAAGCTCAGAGGAATGCAGCTTAAGAAATTAAGCTGTGTAAAGGAGTGGTTGTTCGGCAGGACAATGAGGCTTAAATTGAACAAAAATATATATTCGTTTTCACATATCTAGAAAAGCATGGATGGAAACATGGGAATGAGAGAAAGAGAGAGAATGAAAAATATAAACTAATGAAAAAGTCTCTAAGCTGATCTTTAAGGAGGCACTGTACTGTAAGGAGGAGAGTGGATCAGCTTAGCAATTTGTCCCAATGAAGCTTAAGAAAGTTGTTTTAAGCCCATCAAAGGAGCAATTGTTCGGCCCACTTAAATGTCTAAGGAGCTATAAGGAGTCTAAAGCTTAGTTGCCGAACAGGCACTACGGAATATAAAGTTGAACTACCGTGTGCTAAAGCTCGTCAAGAGTTTTGGTGAACTAAATTTCAAAATCTATTGAATTTATTATAAATGACGGATTAAAGTATTAAACTGTTGAAATCAATATATTTCACGAGTGATGTGTATACATGTCAAATATATAAATTTTTGAATTAATTTAATATAAAGTCAAGCGGTCAAAAAATAATAAAAAATGAATATCTTAAGATTAACTTACATAGTTTTTTTTTTTGACTGCTTGACTTTATACTGAACTGATTCAAAAATTTATAAAATTTGATATGTCAATGCGTTTAATTTCAACAGTTTAAATTCACCATTTAAAATCATTTCTATAGGTTTTGAAATTAAAATTTGTGAGCTTAACACCCTAGTTCTACTCCGGAAAATATTTATTTTTGTTGAGTGGTACACAATAAACGGTGATGATACCGAATTAGAAATATTTTCTTCTTCTTCTGTTCGAGTCATCTAGGTTTGAATTATCAAATTTGATCTACTTTGAAGGAACAAAATATATATAAAGAAGAAGAAGAAGAAAACTGGTGTACTAAACATTTGGAGCTCTACATTATAAATTGCGGGCGTCTATTAGATAAAGAGTTGGAATCAATAATCAGGATATGGAAGTTTGCGATTCTCTAGACAGAAACAGAAGAGGTCCGATGGGGATCAGACTTACTTTGATTCCAACGGGTTCATTCACCGTCGAATTGGCTTTACAATTTATGTCAGAACTTTTACATTTGATTTAATATTCGTGCACACAAATTCTGAAACAAATTAGACGATATATCTAGCCATCAAAACCAAACTAGTTCCGATGACATCAGAGCTATACCTTTCTCTCCCTAGTCGCCCCATTTTGACTAGAAGATGACCGTAATTAAATTACCTTGCGCAGGACGGCTGGAGCGAGGATGTTTTAAAGAGTTCCCACAAAATAGAATGTTAGAAAAAGAAAATTGAATTAGCTTGTCTCTGAGTCTCTGACCAGCCCAGGAGGCCCATAGAGTCACCAGGGGATACTTAATTGACCCAATTAGAGGGCTTTGGGAAACAAATTATGGTTCGCCCAATTGATGCAAGTGGCAAGCTGTTTATTTTCAGTCCAACCCGCTTCTGTGAGAACAAAATATGTAAAATAATGAATAAAAGAAGAGTCAGTGCCACGGATACAAATACGTACTGGGCCGTGTCGTAGTGTAAGTTGTAACTAGTCACATTATGATTTGAGTCACATGCCGTGTAGTGGTTATATTATATTTTTACTTGTGTTGTGCTATAATTAAATTGGAATGGACTTGCAGCACATTAGTTACACAATAATTAGCCACGTTTAACTTTGTTTTTTTCATAATTATAGCACGTGTTATAACGGTTCTGATTACACGTGACTCGCAAGACTACATGTCATGTTGTGCTGTAATCAGATTAGTTTACATGTCGTGCTATGCCTATCAATTTTCTGAAGAATGGCTATGACACTAGACACGTGAGTCGCGACATGTGAACGACACATGTGTCGTGATATATTCGATCACGACGTGACCTTTTAACATCCTAAGGGAGTTTATGTTATATGCATATTACATATTGGCTTGCTCTATAAACTCATATTTTAATTTTTAAAGTCTAAATAATTAAACTGAACCATTCAAAATGATTGAAAATGTACTTGCATATAATTTCTTTTACTATTCTTTAGATAAATAGAAAAACACTTGATTTGAAAATTTTGAATCATTCAAAAACAATAATTTTCTAACTATCTATTTAAAAAGAGGAGAGTTCCAATGCCTCATTTTTTTTCATACTTCATCGTACGTCATATTTTATATTTTCATTTTCAAAGTCTAAATTGTCGATCCAAACCATTCAACAAAATATTTATACTAAAATATGCATGGAGATGAAATTTTATATTTTTTGAAATTTTTTTGCTATTTTTTAAAATAGGTACAAAATCATTGTTTTTGAACCGTTCAAAAAACAGTGATTTTCTACCCATCTTAAAAAATAGCAAAAAAATTTCAAAAAATATAAAATTTCATTCCTAACCATATTTTAGTATGGATATCATGTTGAACGGTTTGAATCGACAATTTAGACTTTCAATATGAAGAAAATGAAGATATAAAATATGAGATATAAGAAAAAATGAGGTATTGGAACCCTCCTCATTTAAAATAGTAAATTCTCATAAATTTATATATAAAAATATAAATTTTAACACAAATTAATTCGTGCATATGACCATAGCCGCACTCATAACACAAATTAATTCGTGCCTAGCCAAGTTAATGGTTAATGTTGAAACGTGGCAAGATCAACGGTCAATTAAGTGACAATATAATTTGCGGCGAAGGTGAAATTAACACTTGAGAACCGGGAGCTGATATTAACACTATAAAATATGTTATTAATACAACACATTTCAAAATTTATATTTCATAGACAAAATTGCCCTCCACAATCAATTACTTCTGTTACTTAATTTGAAAACTTTTTAATGCTAATATATTTTTAATGTACTTTCTTAATCTGTCTGTCTTCTTCATAGAGAAAAAAAATAATAGATTGGAGCTTTCAATGATTCTATTGTTATTTATCAAGTTATTAAAAGGTTCATTTTTGGTTTTCTACCATTTTCTTTTAAAACAAACTGATTTTTATGGATCACCTTCTATTATCTGAATTGAAATCTTGTTTATCTAAAAAGCACAAAAAACACATATACTCTCTTTCCACTGTCCCATGAAATTTTCCCACCTCTCCCCATCCAAAAATAATAATAAAATTAAAAACTTGTCTATATATCTCTTTTCTCAATAGCAAAATATTTTTTTGTCAAATAATAAATTTAATTATAACACAAATATTCAAAATATTACAACATAGAGCATTGAATCTTCATTTAAAAGATATATATTATAAACGTTTTTCATTTTAAAAAACTCTTTTTCTAACATGTTTTTTCTTGATTTTTTCATTTAAATGAGTCTAAAAAAAGTATTGTTGGTGAAATTTATACATATTAGTATCCATAGATTTATACCCAACAAAAAATATTTTGCCAATTCTTTTTCTTTAAGTAGATATTTGTGGAGTTGGGTAAAATAAACGAATATAATGATAGATTTTTAATAATATAATAAAATATTTCTTTTTTGTAATATATTTAAAAATCTTTTAAGTATGATGAAATATATAAATAACGAACATGATCAAATATTTATTTAATTTCTTAATTTAACTTTTAAAGAAATAAAAATATATAATAATGTATGAGAGTGATGGAATAATATTATTTTCTAAGAAACTTTTAAGGAAAGAAAATCCTATAATAGTGAATGAGAGATACGGTTTTTTAAGGAAATAGTTAATAAATAGTAAATTTGTCTATATATTAAAATATTTAGATAGTGTTGTGTTAATAAAAAAAAATTAGCAGTGTTGATATCATAACCCTTGAGAACCGCTGTATTCTTGTTCCTATATAGTTGTTGGAGGTACTTTTTAAAATTTTATAAGAAAACAAAATTTATTAATGACGTCAATATTAAATGTTCATAAATTTTTAAAAAGATTCTGTTTCCATCATAACTTGTAAAATAATCAATTTTCCATAATAACATCTTAACATCTAATAAACAGATTTAAGTTTCCTTCACAGCGGAATATGAATATGAACTTTCGATGTCTTTTACATAATTAAACTCCGGACTACTAAAACGGTGTTATTTGGATGGAGAGTTGAGGAAGGGAGAGAATGGAAATAAAAGAAAATTTTCAGTCAATCGTGTTTGATTGATACAATTATGTCGGAGATGAAACTTTTAAACTTATATTATTCTAATTAATAGAATTGATTTTTTTCTAATTTGAAATGTAACGGATGTAAATTTTTTTTGTTACAAATATTTTTAGAAAATATAACACAAACGTCAAATCTTATATCTTACCTCTATATTCTAATACAAATTTTTTATTACAAACCTATAACAACCATCAAATTTCTCATTAACCTTCTAAATTTTAATCAATCAAACAAGAAATACGACAGAAAAAAAGATTTAATTCAATTTTTCTCATTAATCATCCAAACACAAAAAATTAAATATATTAATATTTCTTCCTATTCCATTTCATTCCCTTCTATTCTTCACCTCCTTTTTCCTTTCTCTACTCTCCATCCAAACATGGTGTAAACATCCGAACAATTTCACATCAAAACTCAGAATTTTAAGACCACTAAAAAAGAAAAGAAAAAAAGAGCACTATTTATCAAACAACTAAAAAGAGAGAGATCCCATTTTATCAGCTACTCATGAAGGAAAGAAAAAAAATGCACGAGCCAAAATAAAGCTACAGGAACTTTACAGGCTATAACACAGGTATCAAATAAATAAGTACTCACAACTACGAAGACCCTTTTAATGAAGCGTCTGAAAATTTTGTAATATTATAATCACAAGCAAATTGAGTAAACATCATAATCAACATCCATAAAAAAGAGAGTATATATGTGGATAACATACCAACACTGCAACCAGATTGCAACCAATTGTTACAGCAAATCAAGATCTTCGACATCCCTGTCGGGCTATCGGATGGAATCCGTATCCTCTGCATTAACACACCGTTTGAGTAAATTTTTTAGACCATGTGATCTAATTTCGAGCCAATCCGGCCCACGCCTACAACGCTCGGGGCCCTTTATTGTTAGCGTGGATTTAAAATGAACAGTCCAGATCTTATTTCAAATGGTGCGTTAATACAGAGGATACAAATTCGTATCGACTATAGAAACAAGGATTTCGTTAATAATTTCTTTCAAAGGTTGTGTCTGGACTCTAGAGTAAGCGAGGAAGAAAAGGATACTAAGCAGAGAAGTAGAGAACTAATGAAAGAGAAGTGACAGCCCAATTTAGCAGTTTCCATTCCAATTACTCTGCAGAGGAGAAATTCCAGCCTTTGACCATTTATCTTTCAAGTTTTCATTCTTCATTCCACTTATTATTAGAATATTCAGTTATTCTATTAAAGTTAGAATATTCAGTTATTCTATTTCTAGAACTTATTTATGAAATTTCTATTTTGAGTAACCTATTTATTAAACATATTCATTTATATATATAATATTTTTGGAGAATGGTTACATGAATTATAATTGGGTATCTATTTATGTATTAACTATCCACTTATCTCCACTCATATCGTTGATGAATAGAATGAGTATTGGGGTATAAATAAGAGTTCTGGCTGATCCTCTCTCTGCTGAATATACTCACATACAACCATTAAAAGGATTTTGCTCTCTATTAGCAAAAGTGAAACAGAGTGAGAGAGAGAAATCGACCAGGCGCAACCTCGAAGGATCTAGGGTTTGCGATCATCGTTAAAGTACTTGTTTGTTGACCACCATGAATACTAGAGGTACGCTTATATATTATGTTTTAATTTAATTATAGTATTTAATGTAATATTATGTTGTTTGAAGTTTTTGAGATCTTTAATGGTCTTTTACTCTTATGATGCATTTTTTAATGCATAATTAAAGATGATTAAAGAGTTAGGCTAATATGACATTGGTGTTATTTGAAACTAAATAACACCACATCTTAAACTCTTAGATCTGTTTTAAGATTCGTACAAAATAAAGTGCTTGAACAGTAAAAACGGATATTACGAATCTTAAAACAGATCTAAAAATTTAAGATGTGGTGTTATTTAGTTTCAAATAATACCAATGTCATATTAGCCTAACTCATGATTAAAGTACTTATGTTCATGTAGTAATTCTACTTACACTTATATGTTCTCTTCTTTTATATACCTTCTCACCAATAGAGGAGACTAATAGGAATAACCAAACCACGTCTACAGAATGCCAGTACCATGTTGCTTCAAAACCAACGTAGAAAAGAAAAGTCTTGAATTCTTTCTTGTTCAATTTAAATTATGTCTAACTGTTAAGGGATACATCATTTAAAAAAGAGTGTATATTTGCCAAATTAACTTTAACATAATTAAATAACAGATTTAATGAATAAAAGGGGAAAAAAATATTAAATTTTTATGGGTATATTGAAAGTTTTGATGGGTACTAAAATGATTGGCAAATGGTATCAAGTTTCTACCATTGATGCATATATATGAGCTGATGAACATCTTTATATCTTGTACTCTTGAGCTGTAATCTCTCTTTTTGTATTCTTGACATTTTTTGTTGTTGTTTTTTTAACACCTCGAAAACAATAAATATATTTAAGGGCATGCATCTCATAGCAAAGTGACGAGGCCTATTAACAATTAAAGACAATTCTGTACATGTTATTTTTCGTAGTCTTATGTATGCATTTTTAAAAAGAAGAAGTGCGTATTCGGTATTCCCACTGATTTTTCATTAACAGAAAAACCATTATAAGGTCAACAGGCACCACCACTATGGTACCAGCAAACAGATAGTTCAAAGCACAATAAAACCAAGCTCAAATAAGATAAAACCTACCACATAGATCCATAACAGAACAACACAAAACATAAACTAAACAACACTTGGAACATCCAACAGAATATGCATATAAACCCTTAGTAGTCTTATGTATGCATTTCAGTGGAAAAAATATATATTATTTTGGCTTTTGAACTAATCCAATTTAACTCGAAATATATGTTCAAATTATCTCAAGTCTACCAGTTCATTTACAAGTCAACTCAAAAATACTCCATTTCATATTGTGAAAGTAAGAATTCTATGAAGCACAGCAGCAGCATCACCACTAACTTGGCCACCCAACTGCAATACCAATGCTATATGTAGCAATTGCCTCAACTTGTGTCCCAAATCCACCTCTGCCTGGGTCTCACCTCATGTCGCACTCAAGCCTTGGAGTGAGCCGCTATTGCCATAGCTCCAGAAAGGCTTGGAGCCACTATCGTTGCTCCCTCCACGCATTTGAACCACTTCTCATAGATTCTAGGTGGCTTTGTAAATGTTGTAATTTTACCCTAACATGTTTTGGTATAGTTAAGCAACTGTTGGAAGGATGGCCCCAACTATCATGCCATAAAGACAAAGCTGTAAACAATACAATGCAGAGTGCTATACTTGAAAACAATATCGAGCTGGTGAAGATATTCTTAGAATACGATCATAATTTGGCATATAATAAGCATGAACCAACAAAACTTCCATTCACTGTTGCAGTGCAAAAAAGCTATATGTCGATTGCAAAAGAGATCATGAGCACTTGCCCTGACTCTGTTTATACTCCCGACAAAAATGGGGATAATGCACTCCATGCTATTTTATTACGAGAAAACCAAATTTTATTGACTACATACTCAGAACATCCCAGCTTTATAGGCTTATTAAGCAAGCAACAATGGCAAGCTTCCCATAATTAATACACTCTCAAGTTGCTTAATAAACCTATCAAGCTGGGGTGTTCTGAGTATGCAGCCGATTAAATCTGGTTTCTCAAATAAAATAGCATGAGTGCATGATACCCATCATTGTTTCGAATATAAACAAAGTAGGGGCAAGTGCTCATGATATCTTTTGCAATCAACAGATAACCCTTTTGCATTGCTACATTAAATGAAGTAAGTTATGTAGATTCATGCTTGATATATGTCAAATGATGATTGTATTCTAAGAGTATCTTCACCAGCTCGAGATTGTTTCAACTATAGCTCAGGGGGTTTAGGTCCAAACTCGGTCCGGCTCAATTTATGAAGTCAGCAAAGCCCGTACGAACTCGGCCCGTCCAATTCATGTTCAATATTGAGCCTGGTTCGGACTCAGCCCGTTCACCTTACGATCATTCAGAAAAGTCCGTCCAAATCACATGTAGCTCAGAAAAAGCCCGTCCAATTCACATACACTCTGAAGAAACCTGAAGATAAGATTATGCAACCACAAAAAGAACACAAAGAAAAACTGTTAGATGCCAATTTTAAACAGATCGGATCTTCAAATAAATTGAACAGATCTACAATCAATCAGAACATCTTTAAAACAAGAGTATCAAAGCAGTCAACAAATCATAATATCTCAAACTGAGTTCAGATAAAATACTACAACTCAATAATAGGAATCATTTTGTAGCACACAAATTAGAAATGCTACAGCTGTATATAATAGAAGTCAACACATACAGCTAGACAGATGGATTTTAGGTACACAGGAAATTAAGTTAAAAGCAAAATCAAAATAAATCTCTCTTAAAATCCAATAAGCAATTAGATTCTGTACTTGTGCTCTATTCATTAAAAAGAATCGACATTTTGAAGAGAGACAAACACAAGAGTTGAAGAAATATACATAATAACATATAATTGATCCAATCAGATATTACAATATTCCAGCAAAAAGACTTACAAAAATAAATAAATTAAGAGAAATAACCAAACGAGGCGGATCTTTTGCAACAGATTCATTATTTACCCTAGTTCTATCATGTACGACAGTACGAGAGAAATAACTTTAATTTTTGCAACAACTAATTTTATTTTCTAGTTCCTCTCAACTTTATATACCGAATCAGATAGAACGAGGGAGAGAGAGGATGGGAACGGTTACCAACAATGGAGAGGAGCAGGGAAAGTGTCCGGAAGAGGGCTCGGCGCCAAGGTTGCTCAGGAAGGGTGGCGCATCTCTAGGATGAGCGGTTTGGTAACTCCTGGAAGCGAAGATCGGAGTCTGAGAGAGAAGGTGAGATCAATCTAACCTAAAAAAGGCGCAGTAACGGACTGAGAGAGAGGTGGCGGCGGAGAGAGAAGGGAAAGATCCTTATTTGTTGAGACGTGTGAGGACTGAGGAGGCTCAAATGGGCTGTTTAATAGTTGTTCACTCTGTTTGTATTTATTAATTTTAACATGAACCTAATTTCAATTTCAGGCTTAGTTCGTATTATAACTCGTTCAATATTTAACTTTTCGGCCTGTTTGTTCACGGCCATCATGTTCACCTAACAGGTCTGACTACAGCTCTCTCCAGCGGATTGTTTCCTTTTTTGTCTTGATGGTATGATAGTTGCCGTCCTTCCAACAATTACTTAACTGTACCTGACAGTACATGTCACGAGAAAATTACAGAATTTACTAGTGGACTTCACATAATGGGCGGAGCTGGATTTGGGACTCTCAGGTAGAGGTAACTTGGGAATTCGTATCCTCTGAGATATCTCAAACTTTGAGTGACTTTATGGAAAATCCCAACCGTTTAAATACGCTCTGCACGAATCTCAAAGCACACATAATACTGACCCCTACATTACCTCCCGAATAGGCACTGGACACGTTGGTCACACGAAAGTTGAGATATCTCAGATGATACGCACTCGTAACATGGTATGGCCGTAACATACGAATTCACATCCTCTCCAATACCTGATAAGGGAATCTTTTACAATTACTGATCTGAACCGTTCTTTTTAACTTGGCACGAATCTCAAAGCCCAAAATACTGCCCTCCGATTTCCAAACCGGTTGAAATTTATTCTCGAACTGACCATCTACAATACCGGAGAGGATACGGATTCGTATGGTACTTGGGAGGCAAAGGTAGTGGTGGCCTGGTTTGTCTTCTGACTTTTTAACTGTGCTTCATTTCACAAAACGAAATGAGGACTTATAGTTTTGTCTTCTGACTTTGAACTAGCGGACTTCAGATAATTTGAACAAATATTTCGAGTCAAATTGAGTTAGTTCAGAAGCAAAATAATAGTTTTCTCAACTGAAAACCACACGTAGTCAAACGACTGAGTATTATCTTCAGAATAAAAAATGGCAGATTCAAAATTCGATACCTACTCTTGGGATGATTTGAAGACTTTAACCTTCACTCATACTTCAAATAAACAAAAAAAATAAATAACTATGTGATGAGGTTCCAATTTCTAATATTTTTAAAAGAGAAGCAATTGACTCTTGGTACGTGCTCGTGTAAAAAAAACTATGAAGGGGATTTCTCAGATACTTCAAAATCTGCCTTCTTGGGGTTCCTGACAACAAAGCAAAACAAGACTGATTAATTATCTGTGCCAAAAAGATGCAAGGAACTAACATAAAATGCAACCTTAATAAGCCAGGTATATTTTTGGTTTATCCTCTCAAAGTTAGGCATTGGTGAATCGGGTACCTAGGGCTACGGATTGGTCATTGCACCCCAGGTTGTCTTTCACACCTATGCTTTTCGGTTCAGATTGTATTAGTGATTATTATTATAACCTTTTACATATCTCAGTAACCTGTCAGATAAATTAATGCCCTTTCAGCAAATATTGTTTATCTGCCAACAGGAGCTGTAAGTGGATCTCAGTATACAGCCGTAATTGTTCAGTACCAATACCCAAGATATCAACCATTTTCTTTTTTTATGTTACAGAATACTAGTGTGCCATAAAAATTAAGAATTTGACTTAGCAAAAGATGTAAGGCTAGTACTGACCAGAAAACAAATGACGTATCTTTCATGAGTGTACTGTAACACCAGGTATATTTCTGCATTGCTCCTTCAGTCCCTCACTGCACTGGTACACAAATAGGCTCTTGAGAGACACCGGGAGGCCTTTGAGTGGCAATGCTAAAATTTTTGGGCAGTCAGAAACCCACAACTCTTCCAGACTCACCATACAGCACAACTCAGAAGGCAGTGATTGTAGATTCACGCAATTGATGAATTTCAGTGTGCGAAGTGAGACCAGGCCTTTGAAATCCTTCTCATGTTCCATGATCAATTCAGTTGGCTGCTCATGTTGGCTGAGGCTTGAGAAATCGATTGCGAGGTGTTCAAGCAAAGCAATGTATATTGCAAGCATATCAGTAAGGGAAGATGAATTAGATATGCTTAGAACTCTGAAAGATAAGAGCTCCCCTAGCAAAGTAGAGAGAAAAGCTGGACATTTGTTTACCGACAAGCAGTTAAGCCCGGTAATGGATCCAATTCCGGGTATCAAACACAATTTTTCACAATTCTTAATTATCAACTTCTTGGCTGAGTTGCAAGACTGGAGATTTAGAACTGATAACTTGGGGCTCCTTGCGACCTGTAGTTCAGCCAAAGAACTCAAGTTCAACAGCAACCTGGACATTAGACCATCGGTCAAGCCACTAACACGCAAGGTTTTAACTGATGATGGAAGGAGACTGGACCTGTTTGTTTCGATTTGATCATTTGATGGTGTCAGAGAAGAGAAGAAATCGGGGCAATCTATTACTCGCACATCTCTGAGGGAAGAAAGCTCTGTGAACCCTTCCATTTTATTAATTTTAAGACTAGGGCAATCAACTATTGTTAAATGCTCAAGCAATGCTAATGATGTAGGTATTTCAAGCAAGCATTGATCATCATCAACCGGATCTATGGGTAAACACTTTTTTAGATATAATTTTGAAAGAGAAGGTAGCTCAAGTAGCATTAGAGATAGTTGCTTGCCGGTAACACGGCATAACTCGATCAGGAGCTTCTTGACCGAAATAAACTTTGGGTAATCCAGCAGCTGCAATTGTTTGAATGAAATTCTTTGTTGGAAGCCATCCCACAAGAGTGGTGTGATGTTTGGACAATTTTTCAAGTTCATCACTCTTATTTTATTCAAATTTTGGTACACTACTTGAAAAATTCTCACAGCAGTTGCAGCACCTACATGCTTGATTTTCAAATTCCCATATCTTAGGTTTATCAACCCCAAATCTCCAGCTCTATTCACACTTACTCTTGTTAGCTTGTCAGTAAATGGTAGAGGTACTGGATCACACAACATATGGCAGTTTTTGATGGTGACTTCTCTCAACAAACAAAACCCATGCTTTCCTTTAAAGGGTAACTCCTCTAATTTTTCACAATTGGTTATAACAAGCCGGGTCAAGGAAAGAAAGAATTTCTCATCATCTGTTGCAACCCATTTTTTGAGAATTGGCATGTTCACCATCTCCATGTGCTCCAATGCTGGGAAGCCGTTTACCACAGAAGTGCCATAAAATTGGTCTTTGATTTCTTTCATGGCACCTAAATTAACCAAGTGTAGCTTTTTAAGACAAGGTAATTGTCCAAGAGGTGGAAGAATATCCAAAGCTTTGCAATTCTCTAAACTCAGATTCTCAAGAGAGGCTAACCACATCTTAGCATCAAACCAAGTAGGTAAGACATTACCTCCATAACCATTGACGAGAAGCTTTCTCAGGTTACCATGTGGTTTAAGACCTTCTAGCACCTCTCTTTTCGCAACAAAGCCAGACTTTGCCCTCTCCTTTTCCCATATCAAACATAGGTTTCTTAGGTGCTTCTTGTGGGCAAGCCTCGCACCTCTAGCTTCTTCCTTTGTTTCAACATTTTCAAGACCAAATATTCGCAAAGAGCCACCAAGCTCTCCTAAATTCTTTAGCTGCATTATCTCAAAGCCGCTCACTTTTCTCACACGAAACTCGGCTAGTTTCTGCAAAGATGATAGCTTCCCAATATTTGGTATCATAGAATGTAATTCTTTCTCTGCCATTAAACGATGCAAGGAAATGAGGTTATCCAAACCTTCTGGCAAATCTGAGAGGTGTTTGCACCGACTAATATCCAAAAATTGTAGGTGGTACAGATTGCACAGAGATTTAGGCAATGGTTTACCAGCTTTGGAGGTGCTTAATGCAAGATAGCGGAGGTGAATTAGGTTCTCAAAGTTCCATATTAGGTGGTTTATATCGTAATGCATGACAGTTAAGCATAAGACACGCAACTGTTTTGCTTCTCTAAATACAGTTGTAAATGTTTTTGCAAAGTATGGATCGTACTGGCCAATTAACAGAAGGGTTCTCAATTTTTCTATCTCTAGTGAACCGCACACCTCAACAAGTTGGTTTTCAAAACTCTCATTGCATTGCAACTCCTTGCTTTGTTGGTCCTTACCATATGCAAATTTAGTGATAATAGATAAATGACGAACAGTAGCTGGGACATCTCTTATGTTGGACCCATCTATACATAAGCATTCGTCCAGAGAAACCATTTGTGCCAGGTCATGCATCAGATCATGCATCATGTATTTACCATGAAAATGGTCTTTTTCAAAAAATGCCCAATCCAACAACATATTCAAATATTCATTCCCTATCTCCTCCACCCTTTTGCCCTGCTGCATAGGGATGAAACCTTGAGCAACCCATAAATACACCAATTCTTTACTATCAAAACTATATTTCTTTGGAAATAGCGAGCAATATGCAAAGCATCGCTGGAGTGGGAAGGGTAGATGGTTATAACTCAATTTGAGCGTGGGTATGATATCACCATCATCTTGCAAAAATTTCCAAGCATTGGAATTTAAGATCCTCTTCCAATGTACAACATCATGGTTTCTTTTTAAAAGCCCGCCAACACTTTTAGCAGCTAATGGGTAACCGTTTAGTTGTTTTGCAATTTCTTTCCCAATAAATTCTAAGTATTCGGAATTCTCAATTTTCACTGGCCCAAAAGCACATGCTTCAAATAAGGACCAAAACTCGCCATCATTTACACCATCCAATTGGATAAATTTTTTTGCACCAAGCTTTTCTACAAGCGAATTTTGCCTAGTCGTTACCAAGATAACATTACCCTTCTTTTCACCAAATCTCATTGGAGCCAGTAGTGTCTCCCAACATTTTGCATCCTTCAACTCCCACATACCATCTAATACAAGCAAAAACCGACTTACTTTCTTTAATTTTTCTTCAAGGATCTCTTGAAGCATATTTAAAGAATGAATCTCGGCATGTCTGTCTCTGCTAAAATGCTCCAACATGTCATGTGTAACGCTCACCTTGTCAAAGCTAGCAGAGACAGAAACCCACATTTGTAGATCATAGAGCTCTTTTATTCTGGGATGATTGTATATATGTCTGGCAAGAGTAGTTTTCCCAATACCCCCATTGCCAACTATTGGTAAAACCGAGATAACTTCATCACTGAAGCTACTGCTCAAGAGCTTTAGTATATGTTTTACCTCTCTGTCTCTCCCAATCATTTTAACTGTGATATATTTGGTGGTCTGGTTTTTTTCTGTTGGTATCTTGTGAATTTCCTCACCAATAGAATGGAGGCTTTCTAGGTTTAGCCCCCGCATCACACTATCACCAATTATATTAAACTTCATAATGATTTCTTTAATTTGAGATGAGATTCTACTTCGGTCAAGCCTGATTCCTTCGATCTTTGGAGAGGTGATATCAGCCAGGCTTCCAAATCCAAATCTGGAAGCAAGGCTAGCTATAGAAGTGGTGACAATTTGGCGAGTAGAGGTTACGGTTGGTGCCATTACCTGCGCATATTGTCAAAAAAGTTAGAAATATCTTGGGAGTTCATTAACACAGTAACCGGTAACAGGATCTCTATCAGAATGATCTAACTAAGATGTATGATTGGTTGAAAGACAGGAGTTGAAGTGGAGTCAGATAAAATTTTGTAAGTTCTTCTAATTCAGGAACATTAAAGTGTAAAAGCATGACTTTTCCAACAAAGCATCTATAATTTCCTAATTTAACAAAGTACTTCCCTGAAATTCATTACAGGTTTGTTTCTGTATAAAATTCCTTCGTGTTGCATTGTTTTGTAACTCCCTCATGATGCATATTGACAACAACAAAATAAAATCAATATACAATTATTGTGTAACTAATCCACATTCCTAGAGGAACCAGAAATGCCAGCCCGGTCAGGCTTGGTTGACCGCAAACAAGTTGGGGTCCTTTCTCGTTAGTTCCAGTATCGGGTCTCAGATCATTTTGTTTTGGTAATTTTCAGACACGAATGATCCTGTATCAATGTAAATTTAAGCAGTCCTTTTCATATTAATCTCCTGACACCAAGCACTGTTGTATACCGGCAAGAATAACACAACAAAACCATTATATAGTACTGAGCAATTGTAAGAGTGTATTTGTTTTTTGTCCATGCCTAACTAGTAAGAGATAGTACACAGTGTCCCGAACCCACCAGACCAGAGGCCTCTATACTAGAAGTATGTAACAGACTAACAGTACAGGTACCTAACCATCTAACATGACCGTTCTCAACTGGATACACTGCTCCTAAAATAAAAGAAATAAACAAATCTCAAATTCAAACTACATTGTCATCTATCTCTCACCTGCTGCTTCCCAGGGCCCTCGACCTGTGTCTGAAGCCTGTAAAAATCCAACTCGTCCACCAAATCCTCCGCTGCAAGTGCGACATACTCCAGTTCGTTGAGGCACTTCGCCAGAGCCGTACTTCCGATCTCCCGGCGGCCCCTGGCGGCCTCCAGCAGCACGCTGGTCCTGTTGACGTGAGTGAGGAGCAGCTCAATCTCCCCCCGGAGATGCGCGCGCGAGGCCCAGGCCTGGAGAGCAGTGTCAGCCAGTTTGTCGAAGATCACTTGCACGACCCAGCCAGCCATGGCCAACGCCGTCGACGGATCCATTGGGGAAATAAGAGAGGTTGAAAGATAAGAGTTGAAGTTGGAGGTTTGATGGGTTTTGGTTTTGCGAGAGAGAGAGATGGGAGGGACGAGGGGTTTGACTGTTGGAGAGATTATGGTTGGTTGACCTTTAGGTGAATTTTTAAAGTTTTGGCGGGATCCTTTGTGGAAATCATATATATATTCGTTTAGTGTTCTGAGACTCTGACATGATGATTCCAATTAGTATTGTAAAAAGGGTTGATTAGTTGTTGGCGGCAATCAAACTATTACGGATTTTTCTAATTAATCGGCCCATTATTTTTTATTATAGCTGACTATTACTAGGGGTGTTCAAATGGTTCGGTTTATTTGGTTTTGAACCGAACCGGTAAGATTCGGTTTAAATGGTTCGGTTGTTCGGTTGAATTGATTCGGTTCGGTTGATTTTGTGACTTAGTTCGGTTTAAATGGTTCGGTTTGGTTTTGATTTCTCAAAACCGATTAAATCGAATCGACCGATTTTATTCATAGGGTCAAGACTTCTAGTATTATTTTTGGTTCATTAATCAAAACCGAAGTTTAAATTGGTTCATTAATCAAAACCAAAGTTTAAATTGAGTATTATAGATGTATTGAGTTTTGATTTTTGAGAAAGTTCGGTTTAAATGGTTCGGTTTTAATTCGGTTTGTTATTTTAGTTCGTTCGGTTCGGTTGGATTTTCAAACTTCGGTGTGATTATTTTAGTTCGGTTTAAACCGAACCGACCGTTTGAACACTCCTAATTATTACTAATTAATCACTTAACGGTATCTTATTCGTCCAACAAACGCATACTGATATTTACAACACTGATTCCAATAGATTTTATCAGCTGAAGATGTCAGGTCAGTAATATTATGGTATGAAATACTATTTCTGTAATTGCTGCAGGAAATCTGCATCAAGTTTGAAATGCTTGCAACTTCGCCAGCCGGCCGGCACATGTTGACCGTCCAAATGTCCCGAAAATTCAGATCATCTGTGGTTCATACGAAATGTAATGTAACACACAATGCGCGGTTGTTCCTGACATAACCTCATAAAATTTTAGTATCTGTAGTAGATCATAGTAATAAGTTTATTCATTTTAACCACAATTATGAATGGTTAAATGAATTGAACTGAACCTTTTGTAATTTTTCGGGAAAAATATTTTTCTTAAAACTTCTAAATTTTAATATAATTTATATTATAAGTGAGGCTACGGTACTTTGTTCAAATTATTCGTGAGTTTCGAATTTATATCTTGGGAATCTTTCTTTCTTTCCTACAGTTAGGGTGTAAACAGAGTGGATTCAGAGCGAATAATGCTAATACTATATCTGTATTCGTCTTTCAATGAGCGAATACGAATACAGATAGTAAATAGATATTAAAATTTAAAATCATATCCGCCTTAAATGGATATGGATACGGAGCGGATAATCTACAGATACGGATACGAAACGAATAATTATCAGATAATTGATTTATGCACTTTAAGATACAAAAGAGTGACTTATTGTTGTCTTGAAACAGTGGCTAAAATCAATTTAATAGAGATTAAAAACATACTACATTTACGGACTAAAATCTTGAGTAGAAAAAAATAGAGAGTAAAAAAATTGAGGTAAAAAAAAAAATTGCCTTATTATAATATTATCACCAGCGAAAAAGAGATTAAATTGAAAATCATATCGTATTACTATTTATACTACAACTTAGACTAAAATGAATATGAGATAATATATAACAACTTCTATCAAAAGCAGTAAAGTCAAAACTAGTTGAGAGTAATTTTGGATCCGGATAATTGCGGATACGAATACGAATATTCACCTTCATGAAATTATCTGTATCCATCAATTTTTCACCATATACAAAAATTATTCATATCCACATCCGTTTAATTAAGATTCAAATAATCTTCAAATACATAGCGAATTATTCGTATCCGTTTACACCCCTACCTATAGTACACTAAAATACTTTTTTTAATCCGTCTAGCAAATGTATACCATGCTTTTATTATTGTTTCCTCTTTAGATCATCATCGTCATCATTATTGCTGTTGTTATATTGTGTATTATTATAAGTTCATAACTACCTTTTGAAGATCCTAGGACAATACAAAGTACAGTTATCATACTCGTTTGTTAGTTACATTAAATTAGACGATTCAATCCTTGAAAATGGAGACGGACTAAGAATCAGTCTTTGATCTAATAACTAAGGTATATAGTCTTTATATGAAAAATCATGAATTTGAAATTCAGATAAAGGAAATTCTTTGTTGACTGAAATTTTGTGCGAAAACATGGATGAAAGAATGTGTCAGCAAAATAGCTTTGGATTCAAATGTGAGATACTTGCCCATCCAAAACTTTACAATTTCTTCTTAAATTATTTTTGCATTTTATGTAGCATTCTAAACTGCAGCAACATTTAGTTCAGAGGTAGAGTCAGTCTTTTTCTAAATTATAGAACTCAAACTTGAATGGAGATTAATAAAATTTTCATAATCATATTAAAATCAATTTTATAGTAATCATAGCATTTTACTCTAAATTATATATAATTACATAATATATGAAAATAAATGGAGTAAGTTAACCCTTATTCACTTGAACGTGAATCCACCCTTGATTTAGCCCGCAATACTTAGAAAATGAAATTGGTTCAATGTAGCATAGTAAGAATAATGTCGACCGCACAATTTATCAACGATGATCATCACATAAAAATTTGAAAAATAACAATAAAAAAATGAAATGCCTGGATATATCAAAACTAAAAGAAACTTCAACTTAAGTTTACTACTAAAATCTGTATAGAGATTCTACAACAACTAGCAAGGAAGAAAAATATATTAACAATAACAAATTAATAAAGAAATCCTTGCCTCACATCAGCTCTTGTATTACGTCCCTATAAAATATATTAACATGATTAGGAAATCAACAATGAAGGACGATATCATATATAAAAATATTGTGCAGCTATTCCATTGGGCATTTGGGCCTATTTACAAATGTTATTTGGGTCTATCTACAAATAAAAATTTCAAAGCTACTGTGAAGTTCCTAAGTGGTCATACGTCCGACAGAATCATTATTTTTGGACTGTTAAATATTATTATTTTTTAAATAATAACTTTTTTAAAATAGTAATTTTTTTTAAAATTATAAAATTTTATCTTCAACTATATTTTAGTATAGATATTATATTGAATGGTTCGAATCGATAATTTAAACTTTAAAAACAAAGATATAAATTATGAAATATAAAGATATAAAACTTTAAAAAAGAAGATATAAATTATGGATACTATATTTTAGTATGGATATTATATTTTTTTTTCTTCTAAAATCATAATATCATATTTATTATTTTAAAATTTAAAAGTTCACAAATTTACCTGCTTTATTATTTTTTATATAAAACTTATTTTAAATTTAAAAGTACCCATTTCACCATTTATTAAGGAAATAAAAAATATGCAACATGTTTTAGAAAAATGTCACTGTTCATCACAATATAAAAAATGATTCATTTGCCCTCATAAATTGACCAATTAGAAGATTGACATTTTTTTGAAACATTCTACGTACATTTTTTTTTTCTAATAAAGGATAAAATGAATATTTTATAAATTTTAAATGAGTATTAATAGAAAAGATAATAAAATATGTGAATTTGCAAGTTTTTGAAATTTTAGAAGGGAGAATAAGTAATATTGAAGTTTTTGAGAGGTATACATGAATGAAATTCCCCAAATTCCTTTTATCATATCAAAGCAACAACTAGACAAGCCAATATTGAAGTTTTTGAACAGAATTGTCAGCTTAACTTCATATCATATAAAATTTAAAATAAGATAGAGAGGCTGAGGAAACAGTGAGAGAGAGAAGCTGCACCTTCAGCCTCCCATTCCGCTGACTGGCGGAGTGCGAAATGGACCTCCGCTCCGATCCGCACGGATCTTAGCTCGAATCTGAGGCTTTATATTTTGGAGCAGGCCTCATCAAACAAAGTCGGCTCTGGACTTCAGATACTGAGTTCTCTTGTCCATCTAACTCGTTTCTTTCCTTTCGAGAATCCGATGATGGTCGTTGGCTGGTTCAACAAGCTCGACCAGCCGCTCGTTGCCTGGGACGAACTCCACAACCTCTTCACCAACTTGTACAAAACGCCGATGCTGCTCAATCGCGTAAGGGAATGAAGATTGAGAAGATGAGGCGAGGTACCCCAGTGAGCCCGAGCGTACGCGGAATGAGATGAGGTCATTTAAATCAATTGGGAGGCTTGAGAAATCAATTGTGAGGTGTGGGAGCGAAGCAATGTACCTTCCAAGCGTATGAGTAATGGAAGATGAATTAGATGTGCTGAGAGCATTGAAAGATAAGAGTTCCCCTTGCAAATTTGAGAGAAAAGCTGGACAGTTGTGTACTGACAAGCAGTTAAGCCCAGTAATGGATCCTATGCCCGGTATCAAACACAAATTTTCACAATTCTTAATTACCAACTTCTTGGTCGAGTTGCAAGATTGGAGATTTAGAACTGATAGCTCGGGGCTCCTTACTACCTGTAGTTCAACCAAAGAACTCGAGTTCAACAATAACCTGGCCATTAGACCATCAGTCAAGCCACTAACACGCAAGGTTTTAACTGATGATGGAAGGAGACTGGACCGGTTCGTTTCCATTTGATCATTTGATGATGCCAGAGAAGAGAAGAAATCGGGGCAATCTATTATTCGCACATCTCTGAGGGAAGAAAACTCTGTGAACCCTTCCTTTTTACTAATTTTCAGACTAGGGCAATCAACTATTATTAAATGCCTGAGCAATGCTAATGATGCAGGTATTTCAACCAAGCATTGATCATCATCATCTAGGTCTATGGGTACACACTTTTTTAGATATAATTTTGAAAGAGAAGGTAGTTCGAGTAGCATTAGAGATAGTTGCTTGCCGGTAATGCAGCACAACTCGATCAAGAGTTTCTTGACCAAAACAAACTTTGGGTAATCCAGCAGCTGCAATTTTTTGAATGAAGTGGTTTGTTGGAAGCCATCCCATATGAGTGGTGAGATGTTTGGACAATTTTTCAAGTTTAGCACTCTTATTTTATTCAAATTTTGGTACACTACTTGAAAAATTCTCAAAGCAGTTCCACCACTTACATGGTTAATTTTCAAATTCCCATATCTTAGGTCTATAGATCCCAAAGCTCCAGCTCTATTCACACTTACAGATTTTAGCTTGTCAGTAAATGGTAGAGGCACTAGATCACACAACATATGGCAGTTTTTGATGGTGACTTCGCTCAACAAACAAAACCAGTGCTTTCCTTTAAAGGGTAACTCCTCTAATTTTTCACAATTGGTTATAACAAGTCGGGTCAAGGAAAGAAAGAATTTCTCACCATCTGTTGCAACCCATTTTTTGAGAACCGGCATGTTCACCACCTCCATGTGCTCCAATGCTGGGAAGCCGTTTACCTCAGAAGTGCCGTAAAATTGGTCTTTAATTTCTTTCATGCCACCTAAATTAACCAGACGTAGTTTTTTAAGACAAGGTAATTGTCCAAGAGGTGGAAGAATATCCAAAGCTTTGCAGTTCTCTATACTGAGACTCTCAAGAGAGGATAGCGGCATGTTAGCATCAAACCAAGTAGGTAAAATATCACCCCCATAACCACTAATAAGAAGCTTTCTCAGATTACCATTCGGTTTAAGACCTTCTAGCACCTCTCTTTTAGCAACAAAGCAAGAATTTGTGCTCTCTTCCTCCCATATGAAGCACAACACTCTTAGGTGCTTCTTGTGTGCAAGCATCGCACCTCTAGCTTCTTCCTTGGTTTCAACATTTTCAAGACCTAAGATTCGCAGAGAGCCACCAAGTTCTCCTAAATTCTTTAGCTGCATTATCTCAAAGCCGCTCACTTTTCTCACACGAAACTCGGCTAGTTTCTGCAAAGATGATAGCTTCCCAATATTTGGTATCATAGAATGTAATTCTTTCTCTGCCATTAAACGATGTAAGGAAATGAGGTTATCCAAACCTTCTGGCAAATCTGAGAGGTGTTTGCACCGACTAATATCCAAAAATTGTAGGTGGTACAGATTGCACAGAGATTTAGGCAACGGTTTACCCGCTTTGGAGGTGCTTAATGCAAGATAGCGGAGGTGAATAAGGTTCTCAAAGTTACATATTAGGTTGTTTATATCGTAATGCATGCCTGTTAAGCACAAGACATGTAACTGTTTTGCTTCTCTAAATACAGTTGCAAATGTTTTTGCAAAGTGCGGATCGTACTGGCCAATTAACAGAAGTGTTCTCAATTTTTCTATCTTTAATGAACTGCACACCTCAACGAGTTGGTTTTCAAAACTCTCGTTGTGTTGTAATTCCTGGCTTTGTTGGTCCTTACTGTATGCAAATTTAGTGATAATAGATAAATGACAAACAGTACCCGGGATATCTCTTATGTTGGACCCATTTATACATAAGCATTCGTCCAGAGAAACCATTTGTGCCAAGTCATGCATCAGATCATGCATCATGTATTTCCCCGGAAAATGGTCTTTTTCCAAAAATGCCCAATCCAACAACATATTCAAATATTCATTCCCTATCTCCTCCACCCTTTTGCCCTGCTGCATAGGGATGAAACCTTGAGCAACCCATAAATACACCAATTCTTTCCAATCAAAACTATAATTCTTTGGGAATAGCGAGCAAAATGCAAAGCATCGCTGGAGTGGGAAGGGTAGGTGGTTATAACTCAATTTTAGCGTGGGTATGATATCACCATTTTTTTTCAAATATTTCCAAGCATTGGAATTTTTTATCCTGTTCCAATGCGCAACATCATGGTTTCTTTTTAGAAGCCCGCCAACACTTTTAGCAGCTAATGGGTTACCTTTTAGTTGTTTTGCAATTTCTTTCCCAATAATTTCTAAGTTTTCAGAATTCTCAATTGTCCCCGGCCCAAAAGCACATGCTTCAAATAAGGACCAAAACTCACCATCATCTAAACCATTTAGTTGGATATGCTCTTTTGCACCAATGTTTTGTACAACCGAATTTCGTCTAGTCGTTACCAAGATAATATTACCCTTCTTTTCCACAGACTTCATTGGATCGAGTAGAGACTCCCAGCATTTTGCATCCTTCAACTCCCAAATATCATCTAATACAAGCAAAAACCGAGTTACTTTCTTTAATTTTTCTTCAAGGATCTCCTGAAGCCTATTTAAAGAATGAATCCCAGCATGTCTGTCTCTGCTAACATGCTCCAACATGTCACGTGTAATGTTCACCTCATCAAAGCTAGAAGAGACAGAAACCCACATTTGTAGATCAAAGAGCTCTTTTATTCTGGGATGATTGTTTAAATGTCTTGCAAGAGTAGTTTTCCCAATTCCCCCATTGCCAATTATTGGTAAAACAGAGATAACCTCATCACTAAAGCTACTGTTCAAAAGCTTTAGTATACGTTTTATGTCTTTGTCCCTCCCAATCATTTTTACTGTGGTATATTTGGTGGTCTGGATTTTTTCTGTTGGTACCTTGTGAATTTTCTCACCGATAGAATGGAGGTTTTCTAGGTTTAGTCCCTCCATCACACTTTCACCAATTATATCCAACTTGTTACTGATTTCTTTAATTTGAGATGAGATTCTACTTCGGTCAAGCCCAATTTGTTGGATCTTAGGATAGTTGATGTCGGCAGGGCTTCCAAGTCGGAATCTGGAAGCAAAAGTGGCCATAGGACTGATCACAATTTGGCTAGTAGAGGTTACGGTTGGTGCATTTACCTGCATATATTGTTGAAAAAAGTTAGTGATATCTTGGGAGCTCACTACACAGCTAACAGGAAATCTATCAGAATAAGATCCAAGTAAGATGTATTATTTGTTGAAACACAGGAGTTGAAATGGAGTCAAATAAAATTTTGTAAGTGAAATTAATTTCTAATGCAGGAACCCTTGAGTGTAAAGCATGTATTATTTTAACAAAGTACTTCCCTGAAATTCATTATAATTTTGTTGGTGTATAGAATTCCTTCATGTTCATTATTTTGTAGTTCCTCATGATGCGTATTGATGATTACAGAATAAAACCAATATATATATATATAGAGAGAGAGAGAGAGAGATTGATCGTCAATACTAGAGGCAATTGAAGGGCCAGTCTGGTCAGGCTTGATCTACTGCAAATGGGAGAGGTCTTTTCTAGGTATCTCCATTTCTTCTCGATGTATTTTGAGAAAAGAAAGGACTCAAATTATTTTGTTTGGGTAATTTGCAGACACGGGTAAAAGCATGGAAGAAATTAATGTCTATTGTTCTTTCACTGTAGCTACAGGAAAAATCTGACATTGTCAGATGGAAATGGGGGACAAAAGGGGAATTTTGTACAAAATTCACATATAATTTTCTTAGTTATAGGGTCTTTCCAATAAATGCAATGATATGGTGGAATTTGAAAATGCCCCTTAAGAATAAGGTTTTTATTTATTTACTAAGTAAAATTAGAATCCTTACCAAACAAATTTTGACAAATAAAGGATGGCAAGGGGATGTTAGTTGCCTGTTATGTGATATGGGGTCTCTGGAATCATGTGCTCATTTGTTTCTCTCTTGTCCATCTGTGAGAAATATTTGGTTCTTTTTGGGTATGGGATAGGAGGTAGGGGTGTTCATCGGTTCGGTTCGGTTGATACCAAACCGAATTAGGCAAACCAAAGTTATAATTTGGTTATAAAAATAGAACCGAACCGAACCAAACCAAACCAAAGTTTTATTTCGGTTTGTTCAGTTTGTTTGGTTCAAACCAAAATATATTAATTTTTTTTGTTTAAAGCAATTGATTTATGATAAACCAAAAGTATATTAAGAAATAAACCTGGTTATTAAGAAATAAATTGGGATATTAATACATAAATCGAAGTATTTAAAGCAATTGATTAAGAAATAAACCGGGGCGGTCCGGACCAAATTCATAATATATAAAAGTTCGGTCAGTTCGGTTATTTCGGTTTTGAAAATTTCCAAACTGAACCGAACCATTAAACCAAAAAAACCAAACCGTTTGGTCCAAAGTAATTCAGTTTGGTTCAAAACTGATAAAACCAGACCCAATGAACACCCCTAACAGGAGGTGCAATACTACTGGCATGAGATGACAGATACCATGACCTTTGCTTTAGCTCTTAATCATGAGAATTAGGCTCCATTTTTTCTGGTTTTTAATGCTGTTTGTTGGTGTGTATGGAAATTGAGAAATGATGTGTGCTTTAACAGTGGGGAACTTATTACTGTCAGACATAATCATGCTAATTAGATCTTTATTGTCTTGTTGGACAGGATTAAACAAAGAGGAGACAATACAAAAGATTGGATGCCTGTTGATATGGATATGATACCATTACAAAGTGTACCACCTGCCACGGTGCCATTGCTCTCTGGTATAGTGGTACCAGGGCATAATTTTGGAGGACTGCTTGGCCAGTAAAGCAGATTTCTTTGTCCCAATTTTGCTTGTTGCACAAACTGATTCATGCCTGTGTTGAGGTTGTACTATTTTGAATTGCTATGCTTTATTACTTGTTACTTCTCTATGGGTTCTTTGTTGCTTGAGATATCAGTGTGATAAATTGATGCAAGTAGATGATTTGATGCATAGGTTGGGATTTTTTTTTTTAGGCATAAAGACTGATGAAGTCAACCGAGATGGGTGTGAGACTTGAGCTGGCAGCTTCTAGTTCCTGTACCAGTACTAGTACAGTGGAGCAGGAAAGTTACCATGCTACATCAATGAACAAATATGTGAGTACTGAGATCTTTGAGTCTAAGGTTTCTTTAGAGGAAGGGTTTTAATTTAATTCTGAGTTGTGATTTTTTAGAACACTTGTAATGTGGCCTTGTTAATAATAAATTGGGCAATCATGCCTTTTCATCAAAAAAAAAATGTGGCAACACTAAGAGTATATTTGTTTTTTTGACAGGAATCGGGGACTGTCTGATGACCATCAGACCAACTTGCCTGATTGGAACCTTTAGATCTATTTCAAGATTCATGCGCACAGCTTTGAGATCCATGTGGATCAAGTGCGCATGAATCTTGACGTTGAACGAATGGCCGAATGGTAAAGGGACAGGCCTGATGCCCATCAGATTGCCCCTCTTTGGCGCAGAACAAAATTTCTGAATGGTAAAGGGATAAATATGTCCAAGGAGCAAAACAGCACACAGACTAAGAAATGGTACCCAGTGTCCCAAGCCCACTAGACATGGGCCTACATACCGGACCTATGTAAAAGTACAGGTACCTAACCATCTAACATCATTGTTCTCGACTCCATACCCCCTTTTTTTATTAATTGAAAATAAATAAATAAAATATCGTTAAAGGAGATTGTTTTGCAGAAAATTCGATAGCTACAGGACGGGACAGTTTATCCCGTCCCACTAATCTAACTCCTAATTAACTAAATTTAAACTAAACGAAGAAAAAAATCAGGGACGGTAAAAAAATTTCCGTTCGACCACAGAAAAGAAAAAACCTGGGACGGAGTAGATTGTACCGTTCAGGAGTGGAAAAAAAAATGATTCGAAGTGGTTCTATTGATGATTGTTATTAGAAGGCGGATTCATATTTAGAAGACATTCATTTTTAATTAATTTTCATAAGGCCAAACCCCCTTTCAACAATTCAAATTTTCCAATAAAATAATCAACAGAGGTCAACAGGAATTAAATTGGTACCGATTACCAATTGACAAAACAACAATCAACAATAGAGGTCGGACCGGACAATCCACTCCGTTCCGTTTCTTTTTTTTTCTGTTTTGACAGTTGGACGGGAAAGTTTTTACCGTCCTGGTTTTTTCCTCTGTTTAGTTAAAGTTTATTTAATTAGGAGTTGGATTAGTGGGACGGGATAAACTGTCCCCTCCTGTAGGACAGGATAATCCAACCCGTTCTATCTAGATATCGAAATTACCGCAAAACTATCTTCTTTAATGATATTTTATTTATTTATTTTCTATTAATAAAAAAAAGGGCTCCATACCCTGCTTCAAAAAAAAAAAAACGAAATGAAATAATCTCAAATTTAAACTACAATGTGATATAGCTCTCACTTGTTGCTTCCCAGGACCCTCAACCTGTGCCTGAAGCCTATAAAAATCCAACTCGTCCACCAAATCATCCGCCGCCAGAGCGAGACGCTTCAGTTCGTTAAGGCGCTGAGCCAGAGCCTTATTTCCAATCTCACGGCGGCCCCTGGCGGCGTCCAGCAGCACACTGATCCTGTTGATTTTAGCAAGGAGCAGCTCGATCTCATCGTGGAGGTGCTCGCGTGATGCCCAGGTCTGGAGAGCAGTGTCGGCCAGCTTGTCGAAGATCACTTGTATGAACCACCCTGCCATGGTCAGTGCCATCGACGGATCCATTGTGGACAAAGGAGAGGTTGAAAGAGAGTTGAAGTTGGAGGTTTGATCAGCTTTCAGATTGTGAGCGAGATGGGAGTATCGTTGTCGGAGAGATCTTAATCATTGGTTGACTTCCAAGTCAAGAAAAAAATAAAGATAAGTTTTTGGGGAATTTCACGTATCCCCTTCAAAACCTTGAAATTACGCCTTTGCCCCTCTAAAATTCATAATATCATATTTACCCTTCTAAAGTTCAAGAACTCACAAATTTACCCAACTTATTGATTTTTCTAATAGAACTTATTTTAAATTTATAAATGATCCCTTTTACCCTTTCCTCTGTCATTTCTTCTTCTCATTTCTCTTTGTCCCATAGATCCTCTAAATATAATTTTGAATGAATTGTCAACATATATAAACAAAAGTATACTTGATATATATACAACATGTACGTACATGTATTTTTAGAAGAGAAAATAAAGGAAGATCAGAAGAGCATATGGTCTTCTCGCAAGATTGTGTTGTCCTCTGTTGTTTCTTATATTTTTTTTGTGCTACCACGGATGCATTCCTTGTCCATCCCCAAGAGTTACCACGGGTGCATTCCTTGGGCCATCCTTGATTTATTTTTGAGATTTTTTTTGTATCCCTTAGGGGTATCGACAACATTAACATGGAGAACTTGATTGAAATTAACGATTGGAGTAGCCAAGGGGCTTGCCTTCTTGCACGATGCCGATATACCACTATGATTCAAGACTTGAAACTCCAAAGCAGGTGAAGATGAATTGGTGAGTTTCCATGTGACTTGAAATTTTCTCACTAAGTTGTTCTTTTCAAATTTTTTTTTAAATTAAGGGCTTCCCAAATATACAACATGTGTTCAATTCCAATCGTCCTGGATTATTTAAACTATCTTTGTTACTTCTAGTTAGTGCATACAACATGTTTGTTGAAAAACCTGAGTGAAATTTTTTGTCGGGCTTATCAGCTCAAACAACACCAAATAAACCAAGAGCAGAATAGGAGTTAAATGAATAATCGTTATCCCATTCAAAGATTTTAATGACAAGGAATATCAATTTGTTGGCAGGTAAGAAATTAGCTAATGTCCCTTCCTAGATGATGTGAAGTGTATGTTATAAATTAGCTAATAACAAGAATTTTCTTTTGTTGGCAGGTGAGAATTTCTCTAGGACGAAGAGAAAAGAAAAGAAGAAATGGAGGAAGAGTAAAATGGGTAATGTATAAATTTAAAATGAGTTTTATTAGAAAAATTAATAAGTTGAGTAAATTTGTGAGTTTTTGAACTTTAAAAAGGTAAATATGATATTATGAACTTTAGAGGAAAAAATACGTAATTTCAAGGTTTTTGAGGGGTAAATAAGGTTTTCTTTTTCCAAATATATACATAAGTCTTGTGAACTGTGATGAGGTCAGGTCGCTTCGTCAGATGATGTCCAAATGCGCGGATAGCAAAGATCATCTGCGGTTGATAACTTGATATGAAATGTCACGCGGAGCGTATTCCTCGTTAAATTTTAAATTCATATACTGAGTTAAGATCAAGACCGTGCGATTTAAATTCGCCGTGTGCTACCGCTACAGGTGTGGATCGGATTGGTCCAGATATTTTATTGAACGGCCCGGAGATTAACTCAAACGGTGAGTAATGCAGAGGATGCACAGAATGAATCAATCAAACGAATTTATAAAAAAAATCAAAAAAATTGATTGCAACTTTTTCTTTCTTGAAACTTTAAAATTTTGTTATTATATATATTACAAGTAAATAAACTATTGTTGAATTAATAAGTCAAATTATATTTGAATCATTAATTTTTTAGCTTGTCAAATTACTTTTGGAACTCAAATAAGCATGTGTATTATCATCATTATCATCATGATTTCTATTATTGTCGTCTTCATCTATTTTTATTAGAACTACCTTTTGGAAGTAGGCAATACAGAGTACAATTATCATATATGAAAAATACAATAAATAAATAAAATCCTTGGATATATCAAAAGTAAATGAACTTCACCTTATGTTTACTCCCAAATCCGCATAAATTTTCTACAATAAATGACAAAACGAAAAACACAACAATCCAGACCTGAAGATAAATAATTCCCAGTTATCTGTCCTTGCCTCGCATCCCAGTCTTCATATTACATCCATATAAAAAAATCAACCCTGAATAGGAATATCAGATGCAGAACTAGAAATTTTGAATAGGAACTAATTTCTAAAATGTAATATGTGAAAAAAAAAAATATATAGTTAGTGAGAATTAAACTCATGATCTTACATATACTAACTAAAGTATAAATCACTAGACTACTAATATATTTTTATTATTTTATAAAGAGAGCTAGATTATATAAAAATTTAAAAAATTTAAAAGTTCAACTAAATTTTAATATACATAATTACTAATTTTAAAAAAGAATTCCGCCGGAAAATCTACAGGAGGTCAGAGATTATTCCTCCAATTTCATCTTGTGAAGTTACTAAGAAATTATACGACAGATGGTGATATCATTCTTCTGTTGACCTCACCGTAACATGCGAGTCTCCCTGGACCCTGCTCCTTGTTTAAACCTAAAAAATATTACCTATAATTTATATTTCTGTTTCAAAAAAGAATATATTATATTTCAGCTACAGGATTAGTGACTTTTTTGTTGTTCGCAGGGATGACAAAAAGTTCAATTGATCTGGCAGTCCGGTTTTATCCGCCTGGTTTGTCTTTTATTCAGTCAGCCCAACACTGTGATGAGTCAGGTAAAGGTGGGTCTACAGCCGAGTTTGGGCTTATGCTGAAGTCCATAGACAGCCCATGAACCTTTATGTTAAAAAAAATTAACAGACTAGTCACCTTTATTTGTTATTAAATTATTAATTATTCTGTTGCTCTAGTAGGAAAATCACATTGTTGTTTGTTTGTTATTAAACTATGAATTATTTTTCTTCTAATTAGAAAAATTATATTATGAATTGTTTTGTTTCTTGTACAGTTCATTTGATACGGTTAAATATGGATGGACTAGGGGTGGCAACGAGCTGCTAAAGAGCGAGATAGATCACACTCGTACTCAGCTTGTTGGTGTATCAAGTTGAACGAGCGAGTTTGAATTTTAGGTCCCGAGCTAAAACTATTGTTCAAGACCGACTCGTGGGTTGTCCAAGCGAGCTGAGCTGGCTCGTTACTTCTTGACAGATTTATATATTTATATATTTTCTTTCCTTATATCTTAAATTTTTATAACATATCTTATCAATTATGGCTAAAACAAAATAATATTTATATGACTAATTAGTGAAGAATACTCTTAATTCAATTGTAATGAAGTAAATCAACTACTATAAATTAACTTTACAGCTAAATTCATACATACAAATATATTAAAATCGTAAATTCATACAAACATATTTACAGAATAAATTCATCCATACCAGATCAAACAAATTCATATAAATTAACTTAATTGCTTACAATTAATTCACACATATTTCATACAAAATTATCAATCAACTTAGACACAGTCCAAAGTGCAATTGTCATAACGTTGACTATAACATCCATAGACCATAATATCTCAAATCTAAAGTGAACGGATTTGATTAAACTATTAAACTATGTATATTAAATAGCTCGTTAACGACCGAGCTAGCTTGTGTCGAGCCATGCCAAACTCGAACTCATTAATTCTGACTCGAGTATGTAGCGAGTGGGCTAATTTTAACTTGATATACTAACGAGCGAGCTGTTACTGATTGAGTTACGGGCGAATACCAAGTGGGCCATGAGCCACAAGATTTTTTGCCAGTCTTAGGATGGGCCAGCGGGTATTGGCAGGCCGGGTATAGATTTTCAAGCCCATCAGATTGAGCCGGGTAGGTAGGCCATAAGTTTTTAACGAGCAGGCCGGACATAGACTTAATAAAATACCCGTGGACTCGGTCCATTGCCATACCTACTTGTTCGGTGCGTAATTTACCTGAAGCCATGCACGTTTAGTCGAGAAGGTAAAATTTCGATCTGGTCAAATAATTAAATGTTTGATAAAGTGTTTCGTATTAATGAAAACCATAGAGCTTCGCATTCTTTTGTTGTTTCCTTTTAGAACGTCTATAGACAAAGCATTAACCATTAAAAGCATGTTTGGTGGAGATTAAAGTTAAAAGATCTAACTATTGATAATTTCAAAATCAACATAAACTATTTTTATTTGGTGAAGACTTCAATGTTAAAAGGATTGAGGTTAGACATGAGAGAAAAAAATACTAACAAGACTTTTTTACCGTAATAGATATCAACGAAAGGTGGTTTAACGTTGAGATCATAGACACGAGATATCAAAATCAGAAAAGTACAACGAGATCATAGACAGCGCCACGCGAGATATCAAAATTTTATACTTATGTTTTTTTTTTTCAGAAAATTATTAAAATATGTTTGTTATTTTGAATAAATATAAAATTATATTTCATTCCCACATCATAATTTCTTACTCGATTCCCGAAAATATAATAAAACAAAACAAAGAAAGTTACATTCTGATTAAAAATTTGCTGGTATGATCGTGAATTGAATAGGAACGATCGAGGAAAGTTGATGAAGAAACACGGAAGTTGCTTCTACCTTCTTTGACTGATAATACTTGCAGAACCATCATTTGTAGATCGTTTTGCTTGGAGCTCCCAGCAGTTGATCCCACATCTGAGAACCAACAGGTTCTTCAAATTTTTGTTATTAAACATAAAAATCAATGCTGAATGACATTACTTAGTATAGTTAGATTGACATGCCTAATGTCTTACTCGCGTCTCACATTTTTACTTCTGTTTTTAAAATTCAAACAATCGATCTGGATTACTCAACGTGACCACTATATTAAATGTGTTTGGAAACCAAATTTTATAATATTTGAAAAATATTTATGAATTTTTTATATAGATAAAAAATGATTATTTTTCATAAGATATAGAACCGCGCGTTGAAAATCAGTAATTTTGTACCTATCTAAAAAAATCATAAAAAATTCCCAAAAGAAAAAGAAGGATACAATTTAATCTCTAATCACATTTTAAATGGTTTAGGGAATATATAATCCTATTTGTATTTGAAAAACCCTAAACCCTAAACACTAACCCTATTTGTTAGTTTCAGCGAGAAATTCAACATTTTTCAAATACAAATAGGGTTATGTATTTGTTAACTGATTGAACTGTTGAATTAGATTGCCTATGTTTGCCTTAGGCCACGTAGAAACAAATTTGCTGCGATCCAAATTGAATGTACCTTGAAATCTCTGTTTTTTTTAATTCAACTGTTGATTTATTTTGAGATACGTGCATAGAAAAATTAGCTATTTGGAGATGCATGCACAAAAAAAGTTGAATGGTTGGATTTAAAAAAATAGAGATTTCAAGATACTGTTCATCAAATTCGGATCGCAGTAGATTTCATTCCAGGCCACGCCCAGTACTTTCAAATATTTATCAAGTTCGGTACATGTGTTTAGAGGTTCGATGTAAACTCTGGTAATCTGGGTCACTCGAAATTTCAATAAATAGGACAAGATCTTAAATAACCAAAATTTTAAAATAACGAATTAAGCTGCGGATTATATATATGGTAGTTGTGTTCCACGGTTCCACCGATTGTTGGAAATTTTTTAAAGTTATTCCGTTAAAGTTGCACTACCTTTTATACCCGGTGAAGAATGCTCACTGTTTATGGGCACAAGTTCTATGTTTATAAAAACCGAAATTCGATGTTTATAAAAGATCCGATCTATGCACCTTCACCTCAGCATTTGAATTTTCTACAGATCAAGTCGTTCCTGAAATCCTGGTATTCCGTCCCTGATACGAGATCAACTCACAAAATTAATTTAAAAAGCTCTATCAAATTTAAAATAACTTCATTACTGTTACCAAGATCTAAATATAATAATTTTTTTTTAATTCATTTCATATATTCACGATATTTCAATTTGAAGCAAACACGGTATGATGAAAAGCATGTGATAATGGCTCCTTATCACAAAATAAATTAGAGGGGGAGGGGAAGGGACTAACGGCAGGGCAGGGGAAGGAAGAGAAAAATTTAAAGGCATTCACCTGCTCCACAAGTTAACACCGATGTAAAGCAACGAAGTTTGTAACTTCTAATATTATCTTAAATATGACTACTTTGCCCTCATCAACAAAAAATAATGTTTTTAATTCTTCAGCTTGTGCGGCGCATGTAGTTGTATGTATTTTCATTTGATTTTATGCTATCAATCCAAACACTATAATATTTTAAATAATTAACATTTTTAATTCTTCAATTTGAAGAATCGGCACCAGCGGCCTAGCCCTGTTCAAAAGTCAAAGAGATCATTTTCATGTACCCAGAAGTGACACTAGCTATCTCCAAAATCACATGTTTCAACTCATAACTCAACACTGATACCAGTTCGGGCTGGTACAAACCACTTTTGCAACTCAATACTGATCACAGTTAGATCAATTTACCCTTTTAAACTTTTTTTTTAATTTTCTTAGACTGGTTCAGATAGCAAAAAAAATGCACAAAGCCATGTAGATATCAAGCAAAATAGGGATTATTATGATATGCATTAAATGGAGAATACGGATTACTATGATTTGAATTAAATGGAGATTCTTTATTATTTTAAAGTTAGTGAACTCTTTGCTCAACAACTATTTTCATTAGAAAAAAATATTCTGTACATCACCTCAGTTTCTAAAAAATGAAATAAGGGAATTATTACAACTTGGCTATAGTGAAAATAAAATTGCTATCAAACAGGAAAATGAAGAAGCAAATTATCGCTGCTTCTATTCCATTGTCTGATCTGATGCGTCTGGTAAGCATGCACCTTACATGATTGCATTCCATTGCCTGATCTAAATATCGACTTCATGTATGAGCTGTGCCTCTCTCTTCCTCTCTTCTGAGAAGCCTTTTTTCGGTTTCTTTCACAGCATAATGCCCATGCTCCGCCCGCCCAGATTATGCCTCATAAGCACTTGTCATTTGGAGCCACCAAACTCTTCCTCACAGTCCATAGTTCGATATGTCTCCACATTTCCAATTGGCACCACAAATCCAAAACCGTGTATTAATCTTGTCCATAATATTTTTGCTCAAGTGCTAAAACAAAAACTGGTACATACCAAACATTTACGTATGACCAACATTTGCTCACCTTGTACATACCAAAGCAATATTTCCAAAACTGGTGCATGCCAAACATTTTGCACTGACTTGTACATACCAAAGCAATATTAATCCACAAATACTAATTGGTTCATTCAAAGCATTACAACCATAATCAAGTAAATAGAAAGAGAACAATAAAACAAATTACCGAGTCATTAGTACCAGTACACATTACACACACAAAAAAAAAATAGAAATGAATTGGTACCAGTACACATTACAGTGAATTTTCTAAAACATTTCACCCACCTTCTCTGATAAAATGCTTAGGTGCTCCATCTTTTTTTCTTGAATCATTAATCATATACCAAAACAATTTTTCAATAAGTTTATTTATTCCTGGAGTGATTCTTTTTATTTTTGGTTCAAAATATGTACGTATTTTGATTAACTGGTACGGTATATGACTTCAACAAATAAAAGTTGAAAAGAACCTAACAAGCCTAAAAAAGAAATACAACAAGTCCAACAATACAACACGTCTAACAAAATAAATACCACGAACCTAACAAATACCAGTTAACTAGCATGGTACATGGCTTAAAAATTAAGTATAAGCAAGCCTAAAAACAAAAAATAAATAAATTCTTAAAAGAACCTTGCAATAAAACTAAAAGAAAGAACCACAGGAGCATACATGCCCATGTAGTGTGAGATTTATGGATATATGGGTCCCGATTAATTCATGTGTATCTTGCGATTTGAATGTGCCTGACAGAATGATTGATTTCAATTTCAATCTCAATTATTGAAAGTAGATACTTTTCAATAAGTTTATTTCATTTCGTGGAGTGATTCAATGCCATAGTTATTACTTATTAGTGTCACATAGATAAAATTCAATGCCATAGTTATTACTTAAACCAATCGAATAAAGAAAAATGAAAATTCATAATCAAAACTATCGGTTGCTCAAAATAAAATTGAACAGAAGTACCAGTGATAGAGAGAAGTGCCATCAATGGAGAGAGAGTAACACTGAAAAAACACCAAAAAGAGAGACAAAGCACCATCAATTTGGAATCGATTTGGAGAGAAACGAAAATGGAGAACCACTACCTGGATTTCAAAAGAGAATAAAGAAAATGGAGAACCACCGGCAGAAGAAAGGATAATTTTCGTAAATTTCTCCGTTTTTCCTTCGTTTACACCCCGATTTGAATGCTAACTCTCGTTCCCGTTATACTTTTTTTCTAGAGCAAGTGAACTTGCGTTTTGTCCCCCCTGTTACCCTCAACTGGAACGCAGCACTACTATTAAAACCGGACCGGACTGTGCAGTCCGGCCGAAATAAACAGGAACAGGCTAGTTTCAGTTTGGTTCGTTTAGTAGACCGTGTTATGTGTATGCTATTCAACCGTAAAAACCCGGGTTAATGCACCGGTTTTAGTAAAAACCAGTAACTGGTTTGAGAAATGAAATTTCAATTGGTTTAGTTTTTCATGCTCTTTTCATACATTAAATGAGAGAGTAAAAAGCTAATAGCTAGACTCGTGGGTTTCGTAAAACTCAATCAATTTTCATTATTTATAAATGTTAAATTTTGATATATATTTATTATTTCGATTTAATATTACTTTAGTATATATATACATATCTGAATTATGACAAATGCAATATAAATGATATGATTTATAACAATTTTCATATCTCATATATGTGTTAGTATTAAAATAAACCAGTAATTGAACTGGTTGACAGAGTGTTAGTATTAAAATAAACCAGTAATTGAACTGGTTGATCTGTCAGTCTGACGGGTAAACCGTTGATCCAAAGATTTACTGAGTTGATATCTGGTCCGAATGATTAAACCGTTGACCCGAAGATTTACCGATTTCATATCCAGTCCGATTCTGATAACATTGGAGCGCAGTGTTAGTGTCAAATTTATAAAACAAAAAATAGAGTTTACCCAATTCATATGATCTTAGCGTTCCGTGTTAAATCCGACCTAAATAATAAACACTTTCAAATAAGAAACGCTCAGAGAGTTGCTAAATCTGCTCAGCGAAGGATTTTAACAATAAAACCCTTCTCATACAAGAGGTGTCAGAAAAAAGCGTTACTCATCACAGCTACCTCTCGATTTCCAATTCCAATCGAGAAAACAAAAACACAAACAAGTTCAAAAGAGAAGAGATCAAGTATACAAAATAAAGAACAAAAATGCTCCAGGAAAGGGGCTGATTATCAAATCCCTTTTCATTAAAAAGCGATCTCATGAGCAAATTAGCATTGCTCGTCGGAGCATCTCCAGGTTCACAAGTTAACATGAAACGAAAAAACATAGATATTCAAATTATTGAATCGCAGTGACGAACACTGGGACGAGAGAGAGGGAGGACATGCAACGGCGGCGGGGAAAAAGATTGAGAGGAAAAGTCAGGGTTTATAGGTATATATAAGCTAGAAATTAGCGAATCAACCAGGTTTAGGCCCAATAATGGCTAGCGGGCCGGATCTGACAAAACTTATGGACCTTTTTATTATCGATTGCTTTAAGCATAGTAGACAATTTTAATGAAGTTGATTACTTCGAAGGCAATCTGATCCTAAACATTTTATTATTATTTCTATTCCCGTTTTTAATTGATAAAACTAATACACGTTTAGAATATGAAAATAAAATTTGCAAATTAGACGAAGAAAATAATTATAAACCTATACAGGAGCGACTCTTCTCTTTTGGTCCATATATTCTTCAAAAATGCATATTTTACATAACACTGATTTATCTTTTTTTTCACACTACTCTTATTTTCAACCGAAAGATAAATCAAATCCTTGCGTAAAGATTGATACTAACATACATTGGTCAAGTTGAAAAATCACATATATCAACAACAGCCATAGTTTTGTCCATATGTGAGTTAAAAATGATTGAAGTTGAAGAATGCAAACTTATGGATTGATTGTGTTTATCATGTTGATTGTTTTTTTTATTTAATATTCGATTAGTTAACAGATTTAAACTCAACTAATTATTTAAATATGATTAGTGTACTATCATGATAAAAATTATGAATCCGCCTTGAATATATGTATTTAGACTATCTCCGTGCATGCTTTTAGCTAACGCTTCTGATTTGCTTTGAAAAACTGAACATAATCTTGTCAAATATTTAAAATAATATTATTAATACTGTGATATTACGAATTTGGGGTAGGCAGAAAAATCAATCCTAGACGTGATTTTGCTCAATGGTAATCCATCTTTTATTTTGGTCTGAACTACAAACACTGTAAGTTTTTAGTTATTATTATGCGCTAACCATTAACTTAATTATTTGGTTATCGGATCCGTCTGCTAAATAATCATCCGAATTATTCCAGCAAGAACTTTTGAGAAAAAAAAGAGAGATGGATCTCGTGAGATGAAATTGACAAATATAAATTTTAGAAGTTATAATAAAAATAAAGATTTGGCCCAATTTAAGTGTTCAAGGCGATAACATGATCTATCTATCAATTTAATAATAATAATGATAATAAAATATCAGCCTGAGGGCCATCCATAGTATAAAATATAAAACATCGGCCCGTATTCTGTCAATCGGTTTCCTTTTTCATATTTTTCTAAAAGAATAATTTATTACCATATAAAAAGGAGAAAATAAAGATGTAACTAAAATACGAATTAAAAAAATAACAAAGTCAATCAAGCAGATTACAAGCAAATTACAAACGGACGGTTCATATTAATTTCTGTCAAACTAAAGTGAATTTGATGTCTATAAAAACCAATGTTTTAAAATGCGGTTTTGTTTATGCATGCGAAAGTCCATTGCATACCGCATATGCGGATTTTAAAATAAAAATTCACGTATATATATTCATATTCATATATTTGAATTTATTTTCACATAATGACATAATCAATAATAGTTTTTTTATTTTTTTCACATAAATTTTAATTAAAATACAATTAAATTATCAAAACCGCATGGCCGCATTTTTAATCCGCATATGCATTTTTTTATTCCGCATGACCGCATATTCGGACCGCATATGCGGCCACATGATCAAAACCGCATGGGCATTCTGAACACAACTGCCGTCCGCATATGCATATGCAGCACATGCGGCCGCATTTTAAAACACTGATAAAAACTATAAAATATCTATTTTGAGATTCGTGTCGAATTAATGGACCGTCTGTTTCTAATTTGAATGAGTCAGGTATCAGAGACCCGAATTCCATTAATACTGCCCCCTCAACATATCCTAGATTCTCTCTCAATCGAGCGAACGCCAAGCAAAGTAAAACAAATAGCGCATTAGCTTACGTGGCGTACCTTACTCAAACGATACGGTTGCTAATACTTTGGGAAACTCACAATAATGATTGGATACGTGTCGATACGATCAGATCGAACTCAAGAACAACACCAGCGTCCGTGAACCGCGCCTGCACCCATGAGCCGCACCCGTAAACCACACATACACCGATGCAATTTTTCTGTCATACCTAAATCGAATATGGAACTTCTTAGTGGAGCATCAAAACCTTTAAACAGCACACTAGAGTTTTGTTTGTGTTATATACTACTAACTATAATATTTAAAATATTCTTTGGTTAAGTCTCTAATTTTTTTATACAAATTTAATTTAAGTTATAATTATCTAAATATAAATATATAAATTATAAAATAATAAAAATAAGAGTAAGGCTACCATACATTGCAATGCATAGACATTTTGTATATTGAACTATAAATTACTAGATTGAAAGTCTAAATAACTGATCCAAACCGTTCATTTTGTTATTCATATTAATATGTGTTTGGAGACCAAATTTTATATTTTTTGAAAAAAATTTCTTATTTTTTTTAGATTTATTGAAAATCGTTGTAAAAAATATTAGGAAGATAGTTGATATGGAGATAGTTAATAAGTGTTATTAAATAACCCTATTTTTAATTTATAATGAACTTTTCTTGAATAAAAATATGTGTCTAACAATTATATCCATGATCATTAGTTCTATATGTTTCTGAATTTTGCAAAAACGATCAGAAAATATCAACAAATAAATATAGTTTGGTTCTTATTATGTTCGATATAATAGTGAACAATTAGAATTTTGCTGTGATGGCACTGTGATTGTGCAGAAAGGAAATAAGATCTAATTTCTACAATAACTAATCAAGTAATAATTCAATTACAAAATGCTCTACAATATCAAAGGTTTCTACCAAAATAAAAAATTTAACTGCACATTAGCATATTTAAAAACAAAAATGAAACAGGAAAGTAAAGAACGAGTTTGAGAAGGGAAGGGAAAATGACTAAGCGGTGAATCGAGATGCGATAGATAGAGCTAAATAGGAGAGAGAAAAAAAATGTGTCTAATTTGTCTGTGCTACAAGTTCTAAATTTCAAATTATATATTCAAATAATGAAATAGATGGATTCAAATGCGGTTTGAACTGGATCTAACATGAGTTGACTAAAAATTTCTAAAATATTACTCTAAACCATTATTTAACCATCGAATATCAGTTTGGATTCGGTCCAACTGAGTTAGAAATTGATAATTTTTTCTTATTAGAGAGTAGGGTGGGTTCAACACACAAAATTTGAGTTTAATGGACAACGCTTCCGTCTGATTTGCTTTAATATTTGCACAAATCAAGCACACGTGCATCTTGAAGCAAATCAGACATAAATACTATCCATCAAATTCAAATGGTCTCTGATAAGCATCAGATCTATTCTACTTTCTACCACTAAAATTGAAAAAAAAGAATGTGTCTAATTTTCGACCTGTTAAACTCTTGGTATACTAAGATACATAGCATCTCTCTTACTTAGCATTTTTTATTATTACTTTTTTTTTTATTGTATCTGTTGAAATTTGCTCAATTTAAATAATCCTTTCTCCTTCTCTCATGTGCCTTTGTTATTTCAAATAATTTTAGGAAAAAATATGTGAGAAATTCTTGATGCCTCTAACAAGTAATATAACAAACTTTATAAGCAAAGAAGACTCTTACGATTTGTTACCAAAAAAACAAAAGATCCTAATTTATCGTTAGAAAACGAGGAAGTCATCTGAAAATTTCATATATATTCCTCAAAAATCTTGAAACTACGTATTTCTTCTCTAAAATTCATAATATCATATTTACTCTTCTAAATTCCAAACACTCACGAATTTATTTGATTTACTAACTTTTCTTTAAAACTCGTTTTAAATTCTAAAGTTCCCATTTGACTATTATTGAAAATTAAAAATGATGTAATGATCTAAGAAAAATGTTTCGTGATGATTCATTTCTGGTTTTAGTGTATTTATTTCTTCATTTCTTTTTGAAGTTTAGTAGTCTCTGTCTTTTGTTTAAAGGATATAATAAAATAATTTTGTTCTTGCGTTAGTTAGTAAACAAGAAAAAAAAAACATTTTATATGGAATTGAGGAACGAGACAAACAAAAGATGAGTTACTAAGTTAGGTGCGACAAAGCACATTAAATCAAGCAACTTTTATGTTTGTTCTTGTATAGGAGATGACAAAAAAAAATTTAATTGAAAATTCATAGAAAATTGTAATTATAGATAAAGTTAAAAAAAATAGTTGTTACATAAAATTAAACAACGAGTTTATAATAAGAGTAAAGCTAGGGTGTGATATGCTCACTAAAAAGTTTGGTGAGCATAACTCCAAAAGTTTATCGGATCGACTTCAAACACCAAATTCAAACCGTTGAAATCCATATGATTCATGAGTGATGCATGTGTATGCAAATTTTTGAAAGTTTTGAATTTATTTGCTATATGGTTAATCTGTCAAAGAAATAATAAACATTGACTATACAAAATAACTTATAAATTAACTTAATAAAATATTTATTTCTTTGACTGCTTGACCGCATAGCAAATGAATTCGAAACTTTCAAAATTTTGCATGCACATGCATCACTCATGAAGCATATGGATTTCAACAGTTTGAATTTGGTATTTAAAATCAATCCAATGAACTTTTGGAATTGTGTTCATCAAACTCTCTTGATGAGCATAACTCCAAAAATTCATCGGATCAACCTCAAACATCAAATCTAAACCGTTGATAGACAACTGAAAAGGCTTCCTTTGTAACTTTATGATATTCAATTAGAATAAACCTAATAATCGCTTCAAAGAGTTCTAGAACTTTTTGGTAGGTCTGTCTTTGTCTGTATCTTAATTTGTACCGCTACCTGGAAAAAGATGGTACAACTGAATGCGACTTTGGTCTGGCAAGCAATTTTTAACGATATCATCATTTATGAGACTCAAAAAGAGTCGTGTCGTATGCATTTTAACGTAGAAATTAATAAAATAATAATTATTTCGAGGTGCTTTACGCAAAGAAGACAATATATAATATTTTTTTAAAATGCAGGGAAATCACGGGGGAATGCTACGTGTTTATAATAGAGCATGACATGTGTGATGTGAACTGGTTTTGTGTACAAATATGACATTTGATTTAAACTGTTAACCGGAATTGTTACTTTCTCATGAAGTTTCCACCTTTAAAATTTCTCTCCAAACAACTCGGAAAAATAACAAGGGAAGATCTCTCTAACAACTCAAAAGATATTTGACCCGCATCAAGGAGAGAATTGTGAGTATTCTTTGACCTTCTAGAAAGTAGAAACGGTAAACTGGGCTTTTGTGTTCCTTTTCTAACAAACAAACCTCTTTTGGATAAGTCCGCTGAAGAGATCTTTTGTTGCTGTCCAGGCGTACTGGTTTTGTGTACCGGATGCTATAGTACACATGACGTGGCATTTTGTTAAAAAAATAAAGAAGAAAAGGAGGACCCACGCTAAAACTTGATCAAATAGCCATATAATTTGACTGCCAACCTAAAGGAAAAGTAAGAAACAATAAAAATAAGATAAAAACAATAAAAAATAATTTATTATTAACTGTTCAAAGCAATCTATTTTATTCCTTCATTTTTTTTCTATTATAAGAACAGAAACAAATAAAAAAAAATCAAAATTAAAGATCTTACCAAGTGTTTTTGTAGTTTGTCAACGTTAATTTGTAGTCCTGCTTAAATATTAAAATTTGAAGAAAATTGTCCGTTACTCTAATTTTGATTTTTTTTTTTTTTTTTGAGAGAAAAGTGAAAGTCTAGCCTTCAAGTTTCATTCTAATTTTTATTTGATTGTTATTCTTATTTATATTTAGGGTATCCCAATATCCCCGAAAATAGATTAAGCGGTAGAGATGATTCTAGAGAACCTGAACTTTGATGCCCATAGTCTAATTGACCTTCTGGCAATAGGAAAAACAAACAATACTAAAATTGCTGTTCGAATCCCCTGTAAATAGCACATAATAAAATCATTTTTAAAATTTTATTACTTGGTACGATTTCCAACCACCTGCTGGAATTCTAAATTCCTGGTTGTTGTACGTCATTTACACATCATGCTATTTACTATTCTTATTCCCCTTGTTATTAATATTATGTTGAATTCTATTGTTTTTTGTTTACTATTCTCATTCAACTTGAAGGTATTGTCGTATTGACTTGAATTTCTCCTGTAGGCTTGATAAAGGAACCGAATTTTCGACAAAAAAAAAAAATATCCTTCGTGATTTTGTACGTAATTCCGATATTTCATGGGGTATGTTTGGATGTAGCGAGAATAATGAGAATAGCGAGAATAGTGAGAACAGTGAGAATAGCGCTGTTCTGATCCATCCAAACATACTTAGGAACAGCGAGAGTAGCGTTGTTCTCGCTGTTCTCGCTATTCCTACAAAAACATGAAATAGCAAATGAACTCTCTCAAAACCTCAATCCCTACAGTAGTTATTCTAAATATTCAATCCATACAACTTCCGAATAGGTTTGAGTTAGTGTTATTCTTAAATAATAGTTATTCTCGCTATTCTTAATTTACTATTCTCAACAGTAACTATTCTTGCTATTCCCTTATGCATCCATCCAAACGCACCCAACATATAGGCAGTCTTAGTCATATCAAACAAGTATCTAATATTGATATTCGTAAAAAATAAAATTAAGATTCACGCGCCAGCACATACGTAAACTTATGTATCTTATTTTTTAAAGAGAAGTTTTTGATGGATTTTTTAAAATAAAGTATATTATTGTCAGTGGCATAGTCATAATTTTTATTAGAAATAAGCAAAATAAACTATTATTATTATTATTATTTTGTTTCAATTATTAAACTATAAAATATTATTAAATAATTTTTATTGGAATTGGAATTGACTATGAATTAAAATTGAAAAAATCGGTAGAAATCAACCGAATTAAATTCAAAACTCAAGTTTTTCAAAAAATTATTAAGATAAAAAATTAATCTAAAATATTGAAGTATTAAATTTTACTTTGAAGCATAGTTTACAAAACTCTTCTATTAAAATTCAACCCATTTTTGAATAGTTAAAACCTAATAAAAATAATTTAATGCATTACATTAAATTTAGTATATTACTTTATAAAACATTTTAGTCTATTCATTTAAAAAAATAATCACTTTTTGACTTAATCACTTTCCTCTTGTCGGTATATTTCAAAATAGGTTGATAATATACTCCTAAATTTTTAAGGACTCGGCCAATTTCACTAATCGAGAGTTTTGACTTAGTTAGGAGTGGGCAAAACTCAAATCCAGAGGTAGATAAAATCCAAATCCAAACCAACTATATACGAACTTGGTACTGTATTCCAAAATCTAGAGGTAGACAACTACCTACTCCTGAATATAGCTAGCTCCACCACTGATTATTGTTATGTACAAAATTAATAACATAAACATATAAAATAAAAATATAAAAAATGTATAGTGACATTGGATTTTTCTAAAAATTAGGCCTCGCCGTTATCTATATAATATTCAAAAATTCTTAACTCATGAAATCATGTCATAAATCGTGTTTTGAGTTAGTTTTGTATAAGAATTTTTTAAGTTAATGGATTTAATGCCTACTAAAAATTCATTAAAAATATATATATACAATCATGGGTGGATCCACGTACAAATTGGGGTAGAGACAAGTGTCTACATCTGAATTTGAATTTTTTTATTTTAATTCAGTACTAAATGTTCCTACCCCTGATTCGATGTAGTGCCTACTCTAATTCGAGTTAGTCCGATTCTTAAACCAATTCCTTATGAGTTTGGTTAATTTTGTGTATTTCATTTTCTTTTTAGATATGTAATACTCTATTTCATAAATAGAATCAAAGAGAATAAGAGAACAAGAAAGATCTGACAATGGAACATATTATTACAATTCTAAGAAATGAGTTAGGCCGAACTTTTTATGCTTTTTATTATGCAACACTTATATTTTGGTTAAATTTTATTTAAATTTTGACTTCAATTTGTTAATTGGCTAAAAATAGTCTCATTTTGAATTGTACCAAACAAATTTTTAATTAGCTTACTAAAAATATTTCAATGCTATCAATCGATTTTATGATTATAATAGATTTTATAATAAACATAGTTATAGGGATTAAATTATAATTGTGTACCTGATAAGTTAATGAATTTGAATCCAATTAGCTATTTGAATCCGATTAGTACCCTACCCTAACAGAAATTTTAGATCCGCCCCTATTTACAATGCATCAAGTGACTCTAATATCTATATCTATTAATTTATTCTTACGAAATTTATAAAATTACTCAAAATTACTTTAATAATCTTTAATCACCTTCTAAATTTCTAGAGCTACTCTTCAAATTACATTGAGCATTTAGATTGGTTATATTGTCACACTTTAACTATGTACTGCGTAGGAATCCATTTCGCAATCGTTTAATTTGAATCGAACTTATTTTAGGTCTCCAAGCTTTGGTACTCGTTAGAACAGTATGTATCTAATATTTTACAATCTAAGTTGATCAAAATTATTATATCGTTGGTCGTTTTTATGGATCCAAAAGGCATCTCAGAGACGAATCGATCCAAAATCAGACTTTTCTCAGTCACAGCTATTATCCGTTCAAAAATGAACAGCTCCTCCCAAGTCCCAATATGAAATTTCCACTCTGGCTCCATATATTCTCTCTACGTTTGGATGGTGCAAGAATTAGTGCAGGGATAGTAATTTTTGAGTTAGTGATTAAGAATAGTGTTAATTCAAGAGATTTAAGAATAGCACTAACTTTGACTATTCCAAATTAGTAGAAATGTTGTTTAAATTGTATGTTAGGAACAACACTAATTTTTAATTGATATCACTAACTCCGTTTCTTCTATTTTCCGCTAACCCATGATTTTGACGGAATAGCATAATAGAGCTTTTCCTCCACTATTCTTATGTCCTATATGTCGATTGGATGGCAAGATTCTAGAAATAACTCTGCTATTTTTAAAATAACTCTATTCTCACCGCAACCAAACGCACCTTAATAATTTACTGCCATAGAAAATTTAATGAATACAACTTAACAAGCGAGATCCGGACTATATCATAAAATCCAATATCTCAGAATAAATCTCACAATGCAGAAGTATTCACACAATGAAGAAACACATATATGAGCAATTATATACATTACCTTCTTATAATAGATATTTACATTACTGACATAGTATTTCCCCCAACCCTATAAATAATTGAATTCAAAAAAAAAAAAAAAACGGCGCCTCCCTTAATTGACAATTGAATTGTGGTCCAATAAGAACTTAACTGTGGTTGGCTGAATTTTTATGTGTCTCCAACTTCAGCCATCCAAAATCACCTCCAATGTAACACTGATGTTGCATGACGCCTTTGTCTTGATAACCGGAAATCAAGCTTTCTTTCAATATAATTCCCAGATTTTTTTTTTCCGGAAAAAGCACAAAAAATTCCCCCCAAAAAAATACCCAAAAAGAAAAAAAAAAAAAAATCAAAGCAGTCATGTTATTTTCATGTAATAAGCCAAAATCAATATGGATAACTTGTCTTGGTGAAAGCATTCAGACCACCACCAAAGAACCCAAAATATGGTAGGTATGATTTCCTCTTCTCTCCTTCCTTCAATTTGCCCTTATCCCTTCTCAACCCGTAAAACGATTTGTACGCCGTGGCAAGATCAACCTCCTTCTTCTTACCATTTCCATCTTTCTTCTCAACCTTCACACTTTTCTCCACCTTGGTCTCAACCGATGCCTTACCCTTACCTGCCTTCGCTTGAGACCGAGATGACTTCTCCAAGAAAACGAATTTCTCTTTCCCGTCGCTATGACTCCTCGCACCGGCTAGTAAATCATGGAAAATCCACTTTCGAGCCGATCCAGTTGACCGGCTTTTTCTACACGGAGAGGTAGGTGCCGACTGTGGGACCCAGTCACAACGATCGCTTGGTGTCTCTGGATGAGACGTGCTGGCTGTCTCGAACATATCCAGCTCATCCCTGGTTGATTTCTCTCCTACACCAGACGGCTTGAATTTAGAGAAGGCAGGGTAGAGAGGAAGGAGATGGCCTTGTGAGAACAACTCGTCAGCCGTGATGTCGGGGCTCTTGCTCTGATGTGGGGCGGAGAAGGCAAACGAGAAATCCTCCTCGGCCAAGTCATAGTCTTCATCATCGGCCGGCTCTAAATCAGAGTAATAGTGATTGGGTGTAGTTGATTCTGTGAAGCTGGATTCACGGCCGTAGTGGGCCGGACTAGCTACCAGCGGTGGTGGTGGATCCGCTGTTAGATACCTCACTGGGCTTGTATCCATTGTTGATCTGCTTTGAATTGATCCTCTCTGCTTCTGTAGCTTGTTTCTGCTGCTCTCTGTAATTTAATACTTCTTTCGTGCAATAGTTGGTTTAATATCTGGTGCGGCGATTATATAGGGATAGAAAAGGGGAGACATAAAAGGGTGAGACACATCAAGTAACGGATGTAAGGGAGACGCGGTGTCTAAGGAGAGTTTTGACTTGGAGATTTTGGCTAGACCCGGTGTACTGACACCTTTGAAAACGACAAGGCTGGGGACTTTTCTAGAGATTTAAATGTTACGTGCATGTGTACTGACGTATGCAAACCAATTTCAAATATCTTTTTGAAATATACTAATTAAAGGACCCTTTTTTCGCAAAGTATTTTTTTCTTAGCTATTATTTATAGATGAAAATTCAAAATTTTATTTTTAATGATATAAAAAAAATCTGAAATTTTAAAATGATAGTTGGAGTAAAAACTGATTTAAAGCTGAAACATTATCAATACATTGCAGAGGAATGTAATTTTATAATTTGTTTTATAATATGCAAACTGTTTTTATCTTTTAAGTGATTATTCAATATAGTTATAATATATAAAAAGTATCTATAAATCATAATGACCGATAAACTATTATTATTTTAAAAATCTAACGGCTATAAGCTATAATAAATATGTCAGATGAGAACCCTAGTAGTTTTCAGAAAAGATATTGCATGATGAAATAAATAATTTAAATCATTGAAAATGATTTGATGATTTAACAATTTATGTACTTCTAAAAGGTAATATTTAATTCAAAAGATGGTTGTAAAATTCCCAACGGTGGTCATCAAATTTGGAAATCTTACCTTGTTCACGCTATACTTATACTATATTAGTCCTTTATTTATTCTTCTCAAATAGATTCGGGATAATCTTTTCAAAATATTTTTTGGACTAATTTATCAATCTCGAAGAGGTGATTTATCAAAATTTTAAATTATGAGGGATCAAACATAAATGAAGATCAATCATATAAACTTTTTATGTTTTAAATGAAATCAATTTTATAATATTCATAACATTGTGCTCTAAAATATGTAATAAAAAAATGCATAATAATCAGATTTTGAAAGGATTCTCTCGCAACTTTTCAGGGTGCGCCAAGCCAGGTGCAGCGAATAAATTACTTGTTTCCGAAGCATCGAATGAGCAGGGCTGAGCTGAGTTTCCTTGGCCACGAGGGTTCAAATCCGCTTTCCTTGTAAAAGAAGCACGCGTTGAATAAGCATGCTTTGCACGTGCTGTGCTTTCAATAATGACGAATCATATGACATTATCTCCTGATCTCCTCTCCTGTAACTGTTTCTTCGCAATTTCTTTTTGATTAATTAACCAACAGTCGGAACGGAACAAAACTAAGAGCAAACTTTATATGAACTTCGAGGTATATATGCGTTCAATTATTTTGCAAAGAAAATGGAAAGGAAAACACCGATCATCCACGTGGAAAGGTACTCTTCTTGTTTTTACTTTTACGCGGATAATTGATTTCTCGGATAACTACGTTTCTTCTTCCAATCTCTTAGCCGGAAAATGTATAGAAAATTAATGAACCGCCTTACTGCCACCTTAATATTCATAAATGAGGGCTGAATGGCTGAATAGGGTGTTAATTTGTCCGTAACGTATTTATTAAGGCGAATATAAATAAGATTTTATGGATATGAATAATTTTTTTTTTTCCGTTAGCTAAACAAATGAAGGTATGGATAAAAACTATTTCAATCATTACTTTATAAAATAATTATATAATAATATGATAATATGATAATATTTGAGCAATAATTAGTGAATATTTTTGTTATTTAGTGTATTATTTTTGTTGCAAATATTAAATATATTATTTTTATTTACATGTCTTGTTCTTTAATTTGTCGGAAGATACATACTTGTTTTTGAATTTTCTTGTTTTATAAAAAAAAAAAAATTTAGTTGAAATTTATTGTACATTTATTTTTATTTTTTATTAGTATTGTCATTGCATATGTATGAAATAAATGAGTTTTGATATTCTATTTGTTAAATATAATAAAACTAATTATTATACTAGTATTATTCGTTATTCAGCCGCTACCGTTTCGTTACCCAATAATTTTAACAGATAAGAGTAGGATAGAGTAAGGTTAATTCTTAATTGATAAGGGTAGGTATGTATAAGATCATTTTTAATGAAAATGAGTATGAAAATACTTTCACCTTATTCATATCGTATCCATTGACACCCCTATGGTTGATAATTAGAAGCGTAGCCATGATAAGCAGCAAAGCTGCAGAGGGACAAAAATTTGGATGAAAATAACTCTGTTAATATTTTAAATATTTTGAATATTAGTATAGTTATATTTTTTTTTTGAGAAAAATATGAAAATAAATGTATATTTGAAAAAAAAATCAGAGGTAGGCAATTTTTTTATTTATAGGAGCTTAAGTATATATTTTATATTTTTATAAAAATATATTTAAAAAAAAATGAGCCATAGGTTGACAAGTACTCACTCCTTAATCTAATACTAACAAAACAAATTTTCGTTTCTTTTTATTCAAAACATAATTCTTAAAATTTTCTTTTTCTTTTTAACAAAAAAAATAAATTAATTTTGAACTCTTTTACACTTTACACAACTGGACAAGTGACAACCGGACTATAGCAGAAATCAATATTATGTTAAGGAGATTATAAGATTAAAGATTCAATTAGTAAACTTCAAAGACAGATCATACAACCTTTTAAAAAAAAAGACAGATCGTACGAAAGATTGTTATTTTAAATAGTATAGGCTTAAATTGTCCATCTAATTAATGATCTAAGATCTCATTTTTTTTTTTTTTTTGTCTTCTAACTGTCCAAACATGGATAGTAAATGAAAAAAAAAATGTTTTATTCACAATATTTTAGCAACAAGTGGATACAAATATCATATATGTATATATATATATATATATATATATATATATATATATATATTTACGTTAACATCTAGATGTTATTTTATTTGTCTGGATAATAGATCTTTTCTAACATTAATTAATGCCCATATTCGAATAAGATGGACATAAATTGTAAAATTCTAAGTCCACATATTAATTAGATAAAGAAGTGGATATAAAGCATCATGGATCCAACTGTGTAACTATTTATGAAGATAAAGACTTCCCAACTAATTTCTGAGAGGACTCAATCTGATTGTTCTCTGTTTTTTTTTTCTTCCTTTTTTAAATTTCTGTCTAATTTAATAACTACCGAAACAAGTTAACTTGTATGTGTGAGAGAGATTTAAGAGTTTAATCCTTGTTAATCATTGTCAAATTATTGGGAATCATTAATCTTTTCAAGACATATTTCTTTGATTAAAACCACTTTCTTTTGCTTTGTTTTGAATCTTAAGTTTAACACAGTGAAGAAAGACATATTAAAGTTTAATCGTCATTATTAAATACAAGAGCAGTATCAGACTTTCAAATTATAAGAATAAGCACATGTGTAAATCCTATAAATTTATTACAGAGAATATGAATCACTGCCACATTATCATAATGTTTTACTCTAAATTATATAAAAAATCACGCATAGATACAAAAATAGAAAATTAAAAGTAGAATCAATTGACTCCATTCTTTCAAGCTAAATCCATCTCTAAATTAGACTCCTTGTTAACAATTTAGTATGGATTAAGGGATTTACTTATTTTACATAATTAAAGAGCGGAAAAAAGGCTTAATTTTATGAATATGTCGCCTTATAAAATTAGACAGATTACTAATATGTGAAAAAAGAAGCTAGAGAAAAAGAATCAGCATCCGCTGCTTTTTTTAAAGGAAAAGCAGGAACTAGCTATTCTTTTTATTCTCTATCTCTCACTTCAAAGAGAAAGAGAGAGAAAAATAGAAGAGATAGAGAAAAGAGCATAGAATAACAGAGAGTTGAAGAGCAGCTGATTTCTCTTAAGCCAGCCAACAACTAAACTACTTTTTAGGAAACTAAACAAGGATTAACAAATACTAAGATAGAGATGCCAAACAAGCACAAAAAAATGTTTATTCTGTAACCTCCTTAATTTGGTGATCCCTTAAATAATCTTACCAAACCTCTCTTTCCAAAAATTAATTAAAAATTAATCACCCTTTCTCGTCGAGCGACTGAATATGTGGTTGATTATGTCTTTTGCAAAAGCTACTTCCTGTTATGATCAAGTAAATATAAATTTAAAAACATATTTTTCAATTTTTGAAAACCTAACAATTGTGGACTTTTCAAACTAACTTTCTATTATTTTTAAGAGAGATCAAGTTACAATAATTTTTGAGTTACAACAAGTTACCACAGTCATTTTCTACATTTTCAAAGTCCAAATCGTCGATTCAAATCATTCAACATGATCTCCACAATAAAATGTGCTTCAAGATCAATTTAACATTTTTTTTTTAATTTTTGTACTCATCTTAATAAATAGTAAAAAAATTCCACAAAATGTAAAATTTAGTCTCCAAACACATTTTATTGTGGAGATTATGTTTAACGGTTTGGATTGATAATTTAGACTTTGAAAATGTAGAAAATAATTGTAGTAACTTGTTGTAACTCAAAAATTGTTGTAACCTGATCCATTCTCTATTTTTAATAATTAAAACAGACATAATTTATTTTTTTGATTATCACATTGTTAAATATGTTAACCTGGTTGTTTCTTTTGTTCATCACAAAAAGTGTTGGATTGATGGAGCAATTTTCAAGTCTCCCAGGTAGCTGGTCTTCCAATTTGGAAAGAAGCTCATATGCAAATGCTTTTTTTTTTATTATTATTATTATGGAAAATGAGAATCTAGTTCTTATTGTTGGTTGATCAATACTTGCACTAACTTGATTAATTTGCAAAAATATACAATTATTAAATTTTACGATATATTTTATTTCTTTGAAATATATGTAGGTTCAAGTTGAATGAAATTACATTATGAGATATTTGGACTGAAGAAGACATGAAGACACTTATCAAGAATACAAATTGTAAAATCAGAAATTTGGTAAAGTATGTGTGAGGCTGTCTAAACAGGGGTAAAACGTTGGTAACGTTTTCAAAACGTTGTAACGTTTTATACTTGTCAGAAGTAACAAAATGATCAAAATCAGAAATTAGTTACAGCGTTATAACGTTTTAAAAACGTTGTGACCATTTAAAAACGTCATAACGTTATATAAATGTTGTAACATTTTAATAGTTACAGAACTACTGAAACACAGCTGTATAGTAACAACTTGAAACATTGTAATGTTTTAGGGATGTCAGATTGATAAGTACAGCTGTATCAAAGATTGAAAATTCAAATTCAAACGTTGCAACGTTTATACAAAACGTTGTAACGTTTTAATTAAATTTAAGCTTCAAAGAACATCTATTTTGATCAAGTTTTTTACAGGCTAAGACCTTACATAACGTTTTACAAACGTTATAACGTTTTGCTGAGCTATCAAAATATCTAAACCTAAAAATCGCATTTTGAACTAAAAAAGTTGGTAATGTTTTATGTCAAACAGCTCATTTTTGAGCTGACTCTATAAATAGGTTATTGGGTTTTCTTCCCAAATCATCTCAGCCGACCCTAATATTTTAAAAAGCGATTTTCTGAGAACTTAGCCTACTCCATTGTTGTGAGAGTTTAAAACTTCAAAATCTCTCAAACAACCTCAAACACACTTCACTAATCTCAAATTAGATTAGGTTAGAGTGATCTATCGAGTGTTTATCTTGAGTAGCTTGAACTAAGAGATCTTGTTCTCATCTCTTTGAGTTGGCCGTTTGACTTCCCGTTTGGTGTGTAAGGGCTCAACGGTTCACAAGTTGTAATCCTTTCGTATTGTGTAATAGAAAGGCGCACCACTCAAGGTTGCGAAGTCCCGGAGACGTAGGCCTTTGTTTTGCCGAATTTCATTAACATCCTGCGTGTCAAATTTCTCTAAACTTATATATTTAATTTCAATTGTAATTTATTTTCAGTTTTTGAGCAATTAGAGGTGCACTTAGTATAACAATTATTTGTATATTAATCGAAATAAAAGAAAATAAAAGGAAATAAGAATAGAAAAAAAAAAAACCGGAAATGCGATTCTTTTTTTTGTATATAAGAGCTTACTTTATTCAATTTGGATGTATGTTCGATGTTCGTGGGATTTATTTTAGATTCGATGGGCATCTGGATTGACGGATCAGCTTTAATATCCGTGTCCTTAGCTTTAATATTCGTACACACTCGCATTAATTGTCGTACGCATATCTTATAAAGCAAATCGGATGGTTGTGGAGCTCATTAAACTCAAAAGTAGATCTAATGAGCATAGGGACATACACCGTTCTCATTTTATCCAAACTATTACAAGATTTACACAACAGAATGTGTCACATAAGATCAATTATCTTGGGTGCTTGCTTGACATCTGCTTGTTTCTTTTTCTTTGAAGCAACTACATTCGACATTTCTCCATGTACTAGAAAAATGAAAATTATCTAGAAGGTCAAACTGGGAAACGTTAAATCATGCAGGAAAAGTCAAAAAATTTAACAAATCAAAAGCAGCAAAAGTTCTCAGCTACCAGAATAGGGATATTTCATATTGGTCTAGGAAACAAACAAGATAAAATTTTAACTTTTCTTGCTGTTACCTCGCTGTTTATTAACAAGTTATAGATTGAGAGCTTCTTCCCTTAATCTATATTGAAGAATTCTTCAATAGATAAGAAAACAAAATATTTCCGTCAATAGATTCCAAAATTTAGGTCAAATCGGAACCATTAACTAGATTTTTTTTTTTTAAATTATTTTTATGTTAATTGTTGATTTCATTCTGAATTTTTTTTTTATCTGTCTTAAAGTAACAAAAGTAACGAAAGATTCTTAAATTGATATATAATATCTTTAATTTTGCTTTATTTCCTAAACTCAATCTAAGTTTCGATATATATTGGGCATGAATAAAGTTTGGCCAGTATTGAAATTCTAAAATAAAATGAGCACTAGCTCCTACAATTAAGTTAGGAAAAATAATAAATAAATAAAAATAAGTACTGATTTGAGCCGTTTTATTAGAGTATGTACACCAAAAAAGCAGTATATATGTTGTATTTGAAACCGTTTTCTTAATTAGAAAACCCGAGTCCCGAAACGAGTGATTTGTTGGTCATTCAACTCGGTAATATTTAATCAATTTAGGTGGATTTGCACCATTTGTTTCAAGTCAACTGTTTTAAATTCAAGTCATCTGACAGCATAGTTATTCTAAAAACTGTTATATTACCTATTTAAAATTTGTTAGCTACCTGTAATCCAAAGTAAAATATCGCCTTAACGTTCACCTAATCACCTCTTGATTTGTTCACTATTTAGTTTATGGGAGATGATACGAGTACCGGCACTCTCATCTCCTCATTATACCTCCAATTTTATTTGTTCAATATCGTCCATATTTCTCATGATCTATAAGGAATTTTGCGAATCTAAAATTATGAATGTCTTCTACACAATTTTATCTTTCAAATGAGATTCATGATGATATACTTTCGAACTCGTCATCACACAAGTATTTATATCTCGTCATTTAAGTATTTATACATAGTATTTTTCACATATGACACTGCTGACATTCAAAAGTATTAATATCAAGTATTACAAATATTTATACCTATGTGGTCAACTATTTTTATTAGAGAAAGATTGACACAGGGATGATTAGGAAAATGTGATGCGGAGATGCGGGGTCCACGATTGGGGATAAATACTTACAAGTATAGGTATAAATACTTGTACGATGCGATATAAATACTTGCATAATGAGATATAAATACTTGTGTGACGATGAATCCAAAAGTACGTTATTATGGATCTCATTTGAAAGATAAAATTGCGTAGAATACATTTGTGGTTTTAGATTCGCAAAATTCCTCATAGAACGTGAGAAATGTGGAAGATATTGAAAAATAGGAAAAAAAAACCCATCTCTAAAAACGTGTATGATTCTTCTCCTCGTGTAGTTTGAGTGGTCTCTCCATATAGTTATACATGCAAGTATTAATATCATAATTTGCAAGCATTAATTTATTATCTTTCAAGTATTTATACTAGTGTTTTGAATAAATTTAATTTTTTAGAAGAAAAGTGGTATATACCACCGATTTCATTTGAAATCAAAGCATATCTGATTTAGTACCAAAATAGTACCAAAATCAAATATAACAAGTCCATACAGCTATAAAAACAAAATAAAAACAAAAGAAGAACAAGTTCCCAGAAATAAGTGCACAACTAAGAAAAAGAAAACATAAGAGACTACTAAAACCCTAAAATGTATTAAATTTGAATAAATTTAATTAAATTAGCTAGTTAAGTTAATTTATGGGAAGTTAAAATCTGTTTAAGAGATAGGGGTATAATGCGGGTACTGGAGTGTGGGGATTGAAATAATTATTCTTAGTTTATTTTGTAAGAGATATGTTGTATCAGTAAACACTTAACTAGTTGAGAAGGGATCCGATTACACCCTTTTTTGGTAATACCGGATTACATTCTATGTTTACAAAGTCCAAACAGTTGATCCAAACCGTTTAACTTGTTGGATATGTTAAAATGTGCTTGCAGATCAAATTTTACATTTTTCTGAATTTTTTTACTATTTATTAAGATGAGTACAAAAATTCAACAGTCTGAATATAGTGATTTTGTTAAATACTTAATAAATAGTAAACAAATTTCAAAAAATGTAAAATTTGATCTGCAAGCACATTTTAACATATCCAACAAGTTGAATGGTTTGGATCAACTATTTTGACTTTGACAACTTTAAAAATAAAGAGTATAATTCGGTATCACCAAAAAAGATGTAATCGGATCCCTCCTCTAACTAGTTATCTTTAAGGATAATTATAATCTTAAAATAGTTGCATAAATTATTTGTTTTTTGTCGTGATAAATATTAACGTGTGACAAAAATTATCTATATTAATTTTTCCATATGTTACGATCAATATTAAAAAAAATGAGAAAAATGTATATTAAATTCAAAAAATTGTATATATTTCCGGGGTTCAAGTCGTAAAACAAAACAAACAACTATAAAAGATGAAAAATGGTTGTCAAATATTTTACATTGAACTTACTATTTTTTTGCAGAAATGCGATAAGCATTTTGAAAAGGGCAAATATATAAAATCGTTATAACATAGAGAGATACGCGTGTAAAATATACATGTACAAATACTAATCCGCTGCGAATGTCTATTATTTATATAGTTTGAAGGGTCCTGCCATAACTCTGCTAAGTTTCATGCTGCGAATACGTAAATAACTAAAAGACAACTTTCATACAGGAGGCTACACGGAACTTATCAATACGACATAACAATGCGCGCAATACAACAAGAATGAGATACTTTTCGCGAGAATAAAAAAATGACTTTTTGCGACGGACTACTCTCATTGTTCAGTTTTTTCTTTTTGCGACGATATCTTTTACAACGGACGGCCGTCGTAAATGCCATTTTTCTCTTGGAAAAAGTATCTACTTTGTTGTAGCGTGCGGCTGACCGAATCCGACTCTTCTGAGATATCCCAAACTTTGAGTGTTTTACTGAAAAATATCAACTGTTCAAATACGTTGTACACGAATCTCAAAGAAAAAATAATACTGCCCTGCGCTCTTTCCGAATAGGCACCATACACGTCAGTCATGTAAAAGTTAAGATATCTCAGAGTATGCACCGCTCGACCTCCGGCCCGCACGAGTGGGTATCCTCTGAGATATCTCAAACTTTTGCGTGACCGACGTGTCCCTTGCCTATCCGGAGGTGATGTAGGGATCAATATTATGTGTGCTCTGAGGTTCGTGCAGGACGTATTTAAATGGTTGGAATTTTCCATAAAGTCATGCAAAGTTTAGACAATACATGGTACGGGGCGTCGAGTGCGTATCCTCAGAGATATCTCAACTTTTGCGTGACTGATGTGTCCGGTGCTTATTTGGGGGTGATGTAGAGGTCAGTATTATGTGTGCTTTGAGATTCATGCAGAACGTAGTTAAACGGTTGGGATATTACATAAAGTCACGCAAAGTTTGAGATATCTCAGAGGATACGAATTCCGGGGCGTCTATCTCTCGTCCCAGCTGATCAGCTGTGACAGACTTTCACGAATTTACGAAGGGATAATTTTTTTTTATCCGCTTATCTTCTTCTATTTTTGTTTTTGTTTTGTTTTTTGAGAAAAACCCTTAGGTTATCATCTTCATCTTGCCCATCACAGTGTAGCCTCAAATACAGAAAATAATATGTAGCATCTGCAGTGCTACACTGCTACATCTTAAACCACGATAACTATATAAATTGCGAATGAGTAAATCTATTGATATTGCAAAATAGCTTAACTGCGTTAAAAAAAATGAAGAAACAAAATTTTAAGATAAGGAGGAATTCACTCATCCTCTTTTTATGACACTGAATTACACTTTATATTTTTAAAATTTTTAAAGTTCAAATAGTTAATTAAAACCGTTCAATATGATGGATATATTAAAATGTGTTTGAAAATCAAATTTTATATTTTTAAATTTTTTTGACTATTTATTAAGTATTTTACAAAATCATTATTTTCAAACCATTGAATTTTTATACCATCTTAATAAATACTAAATAAAAAAAATGTAAATAAATAATGCTTGGATTTATATTTTTCAATGTCATGACTTGTAATTTCTAATACTTTAAATAATTCTATTTACTAATTATAATTAAAAAAAATTATTTTGATTTTAGCACTAAATTTAACTCAAATAACAAATCAAATATCGAAAAGAGAGCAAAAGAATTTTCAGAGAAGGACAAAGTTGATCAGTACTTATAAATCACCATGTTGGATCTGCCCCCTGATTATATGTGTTTCGACCGGAGGATTCAAATGTTGCCCGCTAACAACAATTCTTCCAAATAATTATTGTTCTAATGTTCTTATTATTTCTAATGTTCTAATGTTCTTATTATTTATAAGCACAAGTAATTATTGGTGAATCAGTAGGTATAGTTAATGTGGGGGGAATTTAAATGAGTCTGTTTTAGATGGGTTTGAGTTTGATAGTGCGGATGATTTCTCCGATGAGGAGAATCATCACTTACCAGCCAACTAAGAGCCGAGTGGAGTTAGGTAGTTAGCATTGTGTTAGGTGTTTAATTTTGGGATACCGTGCATGTGTCGGGTTTGTAACACCGCCAAGTGCGTTTTTGTGTGAACTACCTCTTTTAAATGATTAATGCAATTTCTTTTCCTATTAATATTCTAAATTGGAATGTGAGAGGTTTGGGAGATGCAAAAAAATGTGCTGTTATAAAGGACCTAACATCCGAACATAATCCGGACATAATATGTTTTCAAGAAACCAAGTTGAGTAATTGTTCTATTTTTGAGGTTAGGCAAGTGTGCCCTCCTAAATTTAGACAATTTTTTTCTTTAGAGGCGGAAGGGTTGAGAGGAGGGATTTTGCTCGCGTGGAGCCATATATTCTCTCTTATCGATTCCTTTATATTACAATACATAGTTACTGTAATATTAAAAAAAAAAAAATTTAACTTTTATGTGTACGAGTGTTTATGGGCCTCAAGAGGATTTTTTTGCAAGAACTTACAAGCATTCGAGCAAAAAACTCTCTGCCTTGGCTGATCCTTGGTGATTTTAATTTATACCGTGCTATTACAGATACAACAGGGGAGGTTCGCAATTTGGGAACCATGTTGGATTTTAATAATTTTATAGATGATACAGGTCTCACTGAGGTTCCTTTGCAAGGGTGGGCATTCACTTGGTCAAACAAACGACCATCACCGACATTCTCAAAGCTTGATAGAGCCCTTCTATCCAACCATTGGAACAATTGTGGTGCATCTTTTGACTTACGAGACTTGCCAGCCACTGCATCTGACCATGTCCCACTGATGTTACGAATTACACCACATATCAACCCGCCAAAAAGGCATTTTAAGTTCAAAACATTCTGGCTTAATTACCGGGATATTCATGAGGTGGTAGCCCAGGCTTGGGCTTCTATTTCATGCCCAGAACCAATAAAGAGCTTTAGGCGAAAGATCTATGTGGTGCAGCAAGAACTAAGGAAATGGGCGTAGGAAAAATTCAAGAAAAGGGATACAGATCTGGGCCGCTCCAAATGGGTTTTGCAACAACTTGACAGAGTAGAAGAACTCAGGGAACTAAATACAATTGAATTCAGACTGAGAATTCGGCTAAGAGAACATATCAGAGTGTTGGCAGGAGATAAGGAGGCCAAATGGAAGCAAAGATCAAGATGCACCTGGCTTAAACTAGGCGATAAGAATACTAAGTACTTCCATGCAGTGGCAAACAGTAGAAAAAATGCTAACTCAATGGTGTCAGTCCTATCGGATGCAGGGACAACAATACCGGCTAATGACATGCCGGAATTCTTACGTCAGCATTTTCTGGAAATCATGGGCCACAGGTCACCGCATCAACGACCTTTTGATTTATCGGGAAAAGTTGGTCCATCCCTGGCAGAAGATCTCAAGAGCCTTGATGATCCAATCTCCGAGGAGGAAACTTTAAGGGCCATTAATGACATGCCGAGAGGGAAGGCAAGCGGGCCAGATAGGTTGCCAATAGAATTCTATCAAGCTTTCTGGCCACTGATCAAGCATGACATTATGGCCTTTATCAGAGATTTTGGTACAAAGGATACGTGTATAAAGAGGCTTAACAAGGCTTCTATTACACTCATCCCAAAGAAGCCAAATCCAGAACAAGTTTCAGATTATCGATCGATCAATGTGATAAACACTATAGCCAAGTTGATTACCAAGATTTATGCTAATAGACTGAGGCCGCACTTATCAAAACTAATTACTCCAAACCAGACGGCTTTTGTACAAGGTAGATCATTAATGGAGTCCTTTCTCTCGGCTAGGGAATTCCTAAGTTTCTGTGTGAGGAAGAAACTCCCGGCTATACTGTACAACATAGATTTCGAGAAAGCCTTTGATACAGTAGATTGGTGTTTTCTTATTAACCTTCTGATCGAGAGGGTTTTTCCACCGCAATGGACATCATCGGTACTGAGCATTCTGCGCTCATCCTCTTCCTCGATTAGGGTAAATGGGATATACTCAGGATATTTTCAACATAGACGGGGCCTGCGTCAAGGGGACTCGCTGTCACCTATGTTATTTATCCTTGTGGCAGACTCGTTAAACAGATTTCTGGCAAACGCGGTACAAATGATGTCTGCTCCGGTATTCTTATCCCCTGAAACGATTCAGTACGCAGACGACACATTGATAATTTGTGAGGCTCATCCAGCAACTTTGAGAATTATCACCCATGTGCTTGATGCATATGCAGGTCTGACGGGGTTGAAAATAAATAGGGGAAAGAGCTGTTTTGTTCCAATAGCAGTCCCACATGGTCTAGTGCAGGCGATTCGGACTATTTTGTCCTCACCATCTTCTAACCTACCAATTAGATATTTGGGGCTGCCATTGACAATCAAAAAACCGAGAAAGGTCGAGTTTCAACCGATGCTCTCAGCTATACAGGGTAAATTGGAGGGATGAACATCCAACCTACTATCTTATGGGGGTAGAATCACACTGGTCAAGGCAGTTTTGTCAGCAATGCCTTTGCATTACATGCAGGTACTTAAAATACCAATTGGAGTTATGCAACATATAGACAGAATGAGGAGAAATTTTCTTTGGAAAGGAAATGGGATATGTAGGGGAATCAACTGCCTAGCTAACTGGGAGAGGGTGTGCACCCTGAAAACTAATGGAGGTCTGGGAGTTATCGATCTGGCTTGTCAAAATGATGCTCTATTGACAAAATGAATTTGGACAATGGAAAGCAACCAGACGGGTCTATGGGCTAACACCATAAGAAGATTGTATGGCATCACTACGGCAGAGCAATTAAGATTACCAGCACAAGATGCGTCCTTTTTTATAAAAGATCTCGCAATAATGGTTCCTTTCTACTCAATTTCGGTGGACAGGACTAGTTCTGAAATCTCTTGGAGGTGGACCGGCACTGGAAAATTCTCATGTGCAACAGCGTATACAACCATGCACGATCGGGGACTAAGATCTCGGACACAGCGAAGGCTATGGAAAATTAAGGTCCCCATGAAGGTCAGGATTTTCATATGGCTCATGCTGGAGGATAAGATCCTGACACAGGAAGTTCTCGGTGTAAGAGGATGCATAGTGCAACCGGGTTGCCACCTGTGTGACTCCAGCGTGACAGAGTCAAGGAATCACCTGATGTGGGAGTGTCCCTTTGCAAGAAGATTCTGGAGAGGTTTGAGCGCTCACCATAACTTGATAATCGGGAGTGAGAGGGGGATCCTACAGGCTTGGATACGGGGACATTGTAACATGACACGGATGCAAAGGGCTCACTGGGATGTTATATGGGCGGCTGGAGCGTGGGCCCTATGGCGAGAGAGAAATAGAAGGCTATTCTCTAACAAAAGGAAATTAGTGCATGGTCTAATTGATGATACGGCCATGAAAATTATCCTTTGGGCAAGTTTTGTGTAATTATTGAGATGTGACGATAGTATTCTTGTAAATATTATATTAGCAGAATAAGAGTAACTTTAGGGCCTTGTATATAAAAACTTTTTCTTTATCAATGCATTTGTTGGCATATTTTTGCCAACCATAAAAAAAAAATGTAGTATGTATTTAAACAATTTGAAAACTCTTGGAGGCAAATAAAATCCCCGTTATTGCTCTTTGTTTGGTCTCTTGTCAAAAACTAACTTTCTCAGTTTAATTAACCTGTATTAAAGAAAAAAGAAAAAGAAAAAACATATTTTTAACAGTTATCTGTTGTCCCTGTTCAATTATTTTCATCTCTATCCCCCACTTCATCTATAATTTAAATTTCAACCAAACACCAAGATTACTTGTTTAAAACACTCTGCCTAATGTCTGTCTCTGCGCTCCGCCCAATTCAAACTTTTCGCACAATGACACAACACTCTTTTTGCATGTTTATCAAATAATTAAATGAATAAAAAAAAAAGCAATTATGCCTGAAGGAAGATTGAAAACAAAAACAAAAAAACAAACCAGCCAAAAATTGCTAGAAATAGAATTTTTTGGTGAAATCATGCATCAGACCGGCACCCAAGAACCCGATATATGGCAAGAACGATCTTCTCTTCGCTTTCACAAGAACCCCCTTCTCGCCATTCTTCGTGTATTCCGTTTTGTTCGCATCTTTCAACTCCTTCCGCTTGGCCTTTCCTTTATCCTCCTTCTTCTTCTTACCCATGACACTCGAACTTCCCTTTTCAAAGAGCCCTAACTTCTCTTTTCCATCACTATGACTCCTACCACCAAAAAGAAATTCATGAATCGGGTTTGGTCTCCTTATTGAACCAGTCGACCAACTTTTCATAGGTGACCCTGGTGCTGTTTTGGGTGCATCGAGAATTTTACCAGCTGCCTCTGGTTGTGTCGGGCTCGCATCTGTATCTGTATCATCCATGGATAACGGGGTGTGATTGGAAATTGAACAAAGCGGGAGGATATGACCGTGGTAAAATATCTCGTCTGCAGTGAGATCCGGTGTAGTTTCGCAACTATCTACTGACGAAATGCCGAATGAAAATCCCTCGTCGGCTGAGTCATAGTTGTGGCCGTCATTGTCTGAGTCGGTTTCATCGATGACAGGATTTTGCGGTGCCTTGAGTTGGTACACAGAGATGCTTTCCCTAATGCTTGGAAGAGCATTGAGGGTGAAGTTCTCCATTGCACCTCTCTGTTTCTCCCTCTTCTCTCCAAATTTGTATTTGCTTATGAATTGGTTTGACCATGGAATTTTGGTAGAAATTATATAGGTAGCAAAGTAGCAATGGTATTTTATACCATTTTACATGTTTGAACATGAGGTTTGTTTCTTAACTGTTTTTCTTTCTGGCGTACGTAGTCGATCCTTTTCTTGTGTGCTGCGTGACACTATCCATGAAGTGTCAGAGATTTTCGGTGACACTTTAGTTTTTGTTGCTATACATTATGACACAAAAAAAATTTGATGAAGGAATATGGACTGCATCTTTGGATAATTTGATCTGAGGAGGTTCAAATTCCTTCATTCTTTTTAACCTCTATCATACTTTCACTTTTAAATTTTCTAATAATAAATATTTAAAAAATTATATATTAAAATAAAACTGATAAATATAATATATATTATTTTCTTTACATGCACATAATAAAATATTGCTTTTTAATTTTAATTTTATATGAACTAATAAATTAAAAAATTTGATATTCAGAATTTATCTATATTAATATTTTATTGTAAGTTCTTAATACAAATTAAAACAAAGTAGAAATTTGAGTTATTAATGTTTAAAAATTAAAGGAACGATGGAAACACAAAAAATAAAGTCATTTGAACGTTATACAAACTTTAGAGCACGTGCAATATCTGTAATTATAAATATATGGATTACACATAGCTAGATTTTGTTCAGAAAATCAGTACAACTGATTCCCATATATATATTTTTTTCTAATTAGTTAAGGTAATAAAAAATTTGAACAATAAAACAATTATAGTACAAAGAATTTGTATTTTTGTTGTTCTTATGAGAGGACATCTGTTTGCATGGTTACAGAAACATATGCATTGTTAATCTGTCATAACTCATATGGCATATGCTTTGATGAAAACCATCTTTTCTAGAAACATGCGCGTTCTTCATTTTGACTAATAGAATTATTTTAATTTAGACTTAAGATAATTAAAAATTCAAGTTTACGTACATGCACTTGCAAAGAGTCCTCACTAATGGAGATTACGCCTCCAAATTACACACACAAAGTGTTACGTTATGAAATTTTTACAATTTAATTAGAATGATTTAAAACAAAGAATCGATAAATTATGTTAATAAAATAGAAGGTTAAACCTTAATTAAGGTTCCCCTAAATAAGTAAGTTAAGTGTGAATCGAAACCGCGTCGAAATTTTGAGATTTCGGAACTTTATAGGCTCAGTGCGGATGAGGTTCATCCGCAGTGCGGGTAAGGGTCCATCCGCAGTGCGGGTAAGGGTCCATCCGCAGTGCGGATGGGGTTCATCCGCACTAGGCTCGGATTTTCTTGAAATTCTGTTGAAAAGTTTCTAAGTGTTGAGTGCGGGTCAAGCCACCCACAGTGCGGATGGATGCATCCGCATTCAGAGTGTTTTTAACACTAAAACCCAAATCAAAGCTTCTCTCTCTCTCTCACTTCACCATTTCCCCATTATTTCGTGATTTTTGGCCAAAGAGAAGGAAAAGAGTGCGAGAACTTTCCGTTTCTTTCAGACTCCCGATTGTTGCGAGAAATCAAGTTTGGAACCGAGTAGGCAGCCGAGGATCTCTCCGAACCCTCCTATTTGGTACTTCTTTCTCTCCTTCTTTCTTTCGAAACCTCGAATTTTCTCGATTTCTCAGATTCTCATTTTAAACCCGAGATTTGTGTTCGAATTGCTCAAGGACTAGTTCCTCTACACTCCTTACTAGTTTGTTTGCCAATCTTTTTCCCGATTTCTTCCGATTTGTGAAATCTGATTTCTAGGGTTTCGTGCCAAAATTGAAAGTTGGCATAATCGTGATTTGATTTGCTTAACCCGACCAATTAGACTTGTAATCGGTAGGGTTGCCTCCTGATCATGAATTTTTAGAACATTTAACGGCTGATTTGAGATTTTGACCAAATTAGGGTTAACCAAACGGTGAATTGAATTGATCCGAGAACCAAAGTAGTGAAACAGTGATTGATGGTTACCAAAGTGAAATAGTATAAGGCTAGAGGGCCTAGATGAGATTTTGTGTGGTTTTAGAGGATTTTGGTAAGAAATAATGAACCGAACGAATTGATACCAAAAACATAGGAATTGATTAGAGAAGGTATAAGCCCTAGAAGTAACTCGAATAAACCTCTCGATCCTGAACCAATGTTAAACCAAGTATACGCATAATATAGGTGTAGGCTCGGTCGAGCAAGAACTTGCGAGACAATACGAGACGTCCGATCCTTAAAATTAAGCGGTACGCTCGGCATACTAAGGTGCGGGATTCTTGGACTTGTTTGATACTTTATTTTCAGGAATTAAACTGTTTATTCGTTTGTCATGTTGAATATCATTGATTGCATAATTGAATTGTGTAGAGCATTTGCATAGCCCAATCAAATTAAACTCGAATTGATGTGACTTGAGTGATTTGCATGCTGGTATGGTTGTAGGTTGTGTCGATCTATTATGATCTGATTTGATTGAAAGTCACCACGATTGGATTTGGATATATATGTGAATGGATTTACGAAGTTAAGCACTTGGATCCAATTAATTTGCCAAGTCGGGCTGTATGCTGACTTGGATTCCCAGGATCCTACATGGCCTTAGGTGAATGGCCCTCGATATTCCCAGTACCGGTTGGGACGAGGGAGGGTGATTATGTTATGAGATGTGTGGATTGGAAATCGTGGGTGACATGTGTAACGTCTGTGGCTCTGTGGCATTCTCCTACGTGTTAATGCATTTGAACGCTCAATTGAATATTACGACTATTGGAAATGATTCCAAAGAGGATTTTCTTTATATGACTTGAACCAGACCGTAATAACTGTTAAGCCAAGCGATTACAGATGGGTGTCAGATAAAGGGTCCAGCTTGGTTGGCCATCTGTAGGCGTCAGTAACCCTACAGATGTGGGTTTGATAAAAGGTTCAGCTCGAAAGAACATCTGTAATTGCTACAAGCCCTAATGAATTGAGTTAAGCCAAAATATCTGTTGTGTTTGAAATTCATCTTGGAAATTCCGTAAACTGTGTTTCAGGTTGATAAACTGTTGTCGAGTAGTGGCATTCTGTTATTTATGATTTCTTATATATCTGTTTGCATTGTTATTGTTTGGGTTTCATTGTTGAATATGGAGTTTGATTGCAAGTCCAATAGTCTGAATTGTGGCAAAATTCGCACTGAGGATTTATTCTCACCCCCACCCTTCGGGTTATATTACAGGTACTGGTGCGACGGATTCTGGAGAGGACACGCGAGTAGTAGGCCATAGTAGCTTACCATCTCATGACCCTAGATATATTTTGGTGTATAGTTTTAGGATAGGCCTCATGGTTGGTATC